>JAFELL010001834.1:12500-32500 GCA_019059645.1 Caranx melampygus | reverse complement strand
CAGGATCAGATGGTCCAGGATCAGCTGGTCCAGGATCAGCTGGACCAGGATCAGCTGGTCCTCTCTTCACCACATATCACATGAAATCCGGTTTAGACCGGTACTGATTGTCCACTGCTGTGTGGACTGTCCACCTGAGGCCATCGACCAATCACATCTCAGAGGCCTCAGGTGTGATTTTAACCTCAGACATGAAGTAGCATGGTCTCACATATCACAGACTGGAGTGTGTCTTCAGTGAGTGGTGCCCTGCTCAGAGGTTCAGAGGCAGACACATCATGATCACATCACAGGAAGTGATGTCACACAACACCTTCTATGACTCCTGCTGCAGCTCGAACAGATGACATCACCGTGACCACAGACCGGATCATCAGCTCCTCTCCACCAACACCTTCACTCCTCACCTCACGGTGGAGCTATGCACTCACTGTGTCGGAGTCCAACCCTCGTCTTCCTCAGCTGCAGCACAGTGGGCGGAGCCACAGAGGAAACTCCTCACTCCTTCAGACATGACCAGCAGCTTCTCTGTAGATCCCGTCTGAGCCGCAGTGCAGACCACTTTTACCTGTTTCTAATGTTGAGCCGGGGTTGAGCCGGAGCACAGAGATGAAGTGGACGACCAGCAGCTGGACACGTCCATGTTTTTCAGAATAAAAGCACAGTGCTGCTCTGACTCATCAAAGTTCACTCGTATCCAAGGAAACAACCACAGAGACTGAAACCTGGGTTAGTACCCAACAACAGAGACAAACTACCTGCCTGACTACACACCTGTGTGATGTCACCGGTGATGGTGACACCATGTAGCAGCTGTTTGTTTGTGATTGAACGTTTTCGGTTTTTATCTTTAATGTTTTACTTTTTTTTGTTTTTTGTGGCTCGGAGGAAAAAAAACTGAAATGATAATAAAGTTATGATGTACGGAGAATTCAAATAAAGTTTTAGAGAAAAAAAACATATTTTTTGGAAATGACCAGCAGCCAATCAGACGACAGTGACAGACATTTTTCTCATGAGATTCATACATTTTTCTTAATTTCAGACTTTTTTGTCAAAATTGCGATTTCTTTTTAACTGTTTTTCTTTCTTGTGAAGTTTTCTCAGATGACGACGTTTGTTTCTGGAAAATTACAAAGTTTGACATTTTCTCTCACTTGTCTTTTTGTCTCAAGATTCTACAGAAGAGCATTAGGGCCGACAACAGAGTTTTTTTTCTTTAAGATTCTGATAAAAAGTCAGAAGATCTGAAAAAAAAAACAGAGAATTTCTGTGAAAAAAAGGGCAGAATTTCAGGATGTTTGTTTTTGGAAAATTACAAGGTTTGACATTTTTTCTCACTTGTCTTTTTGCTGACAATGGAGATTTTTTTCTTTGAGATTCTGAGTGAAGAGTCAGAAATCATTTCTGAGAAAATAACAGAGCATTTCTGTGGAAAAAAAGTCAGAATTTCAATGAAAAAAAGAGAATTTCAAAGAAAAAAGACAGAATTTTGGGAAAAAAATTAGAATTTCAGAGAAAAAAGTCAGAACATTTTCTCTCACTTGTCTTTTTGTCTCATAAGATTCTACAGAAGAGCATTAGGGCCGACAACAGAGGTTTTTTTTCTTTAAGATTCTGATAAAAAGTCAGAATTTCTGGAAAAAAAACAGAATTTCTGCGAAAAAAGTGAGAATTTCTGTGAAAAAAGGCAGAATTTCAGGACTTTTGTTTTTTGGAAAATTACAAAGTTTGTCATTTTCTCTTGTCTTTTTGCCTCATAAGATTCTACAGAAGAGCATTAGGGCTGACAATGGAGATTTTTTTTTTCTTTAAGATTCTGAGTGAAGAGTCAAAAAAAGAAAGTGAATTAAAAAAAAGGCACAATTTCTGTGAAAAAAAGGTGAATTTCAGGAAAAAATAGAGAATTTCTGTGAAAAAAAGGTGAATTTCAAAAAAAAAAAAGAAATTTCTGTGAAAAAAGGCAGAATTCCGGAAAAAAAAGAGAATTTTTGTGAAAAAAGGCAGAATTTCGAAAAAAAAAAAAAAAAAAGAATTTCCGTTGAAAAACGTGGAATTTAGAAGAAAAAGAAAGTGGATAAAAAAGTGTGTTTCTGTGAAAAAAAATCAGAATTTCAGGAAAAAAAAGAGACTTTCTGTGAAAAAAGGCTGAATTTCAAAAGAAAAAAAGAAATTTCTCTGAAAAAAGGGTGAATTTCTGGGTGAAAACGGTGGAATTTAGAAGAAAAGAAAGTGAATGAAAAAAAGGCAGAATTTCTGTGAAAAAAATCAGAATTTCTTTGTAAAAAGGCAGAATAAAAAAAAAAGAAGAATTTCAGTGAAAAAAGTCAGAATTTTTGTGAAAAAAGTCAGAATTTCTCTGAAAAAAGGCAGAATTTCAGGAAAAAAATCACATTTTTTGTGTAAAAAAGGCAGAATTTCGGGGTGAAGAAATGAGAATTTATTTCAAAAAAGGCAGAATTTAAAAAAAAAATTTCTGTGAAAAAAAGGCAGAATTTCTAATAGAAAAGGCAGAATTTCAGAGAAAAAACTAAGAATTTTTGTGAATACAGGCAGAATTTCTGTGAAAAAAAGGCAGAATTTTGGGAAAAAATTAGAATTTCTGTGAAAAAAAGGCAGAATTTTGAGAAAAAAAATGAGATTTTTCGTGAAAAAAGGCAGAATTCCGGAAAAAAATGAGAATTTTTGTGAAAAAGGCAGAATTTCTGTGAAAAAACGCAGAATTTCTGTGAAACAAAATAGAATTTCTTTGAAAAAAGGCAGAATTTCTGGAAAAAGATGAGAATTTCTGTGAAAATACAGAGAATTTCTGTGAGAAAAGGCAGAATTTCTGTGAAAAAAGGCAGAATTTCTGGAAAAAAACAGAGAATTTCTGTGAAAAAACGCATAATTTCTGTGAAAAAAGGCAGAATTTCTGTGAAAAAGGCAGAATTTCAGGAAAAAAATGAGATTTTTTGTGAAAAAAGGCAGAATTTCTGTGAAAAAAGGCAGAATTTCGGGAAAAAAATGAGAATTTCTGTGAAAAAAGGCAGAATTTCTGTGAAAAAAGGCAGAATTTCTGGAAAAAAACTGAGAATTTCTGTGAAAAAAGGCAGAATTTCTGTGAAAAAGGCAGAATTTCGGGAAAAAAATGAGATTTTTTGTGAAAAAAGGCAGAATTTCTGAGAAAAAAAGGCAGAATTTTGGGAAAAAATTAGAATTTTTGTGAAAAAAGGCAGAATTTCTCAGCAAAAAGGCAGAATTTTGGGGAAAAAACAGAGAATTTCTGTGAAAAAAGGCAGAATTTCTGTGAAAAAAGGCAGAATTTCAGGAAAAAAATGAGATTTTTTGTGAAAAAAGGCAGAATTTCTGTGAAAAAACGGAGAATTTCTGTGAAAAAACGCATAATTTCTGTGAAAAAAGGCAGAACTTCTGTGACAAAAGGCAGAATTTCTGGAAAAAAACAGAGAATTTCTGTGAAAAAACGCATAGTTTCTGTGAAAAAAGGCAGAATTTCTGTGAAAAAAAGGCAGAATTTCAGAAAAAATAGAATTTCTCAGCAAAAAGGCAGAATTTCCGGAAAAAAATGAGAATTTCTGTGAAAAAATGCAGAATTTTGGGAAAAAATTAGAATTTTTGTGAAAAAAGGCAGAATTTCTGTGAAAAAAGGCAGAATTTCTGTGACAAAAGGCAGAATTTCTGGAAAAAACAGAGAATTTCTGTGAAAAAACGCATAATTTCTGTGAAAAAAGGCAGAATTTCGGGAAAAAAATGAGATTTTTTGTGAAAAAAGGCAGAATTTCTCAGCAAAAACGCATAATTTCTGTGAAAAAAGGCAGAATTTCAGGAAAAAATTAGAATTTTTGTGAAAAAAAAGGCAGAATTTCTGTGAAAAAGGCAGAATTTCTGTGAAAAAAGGCAGAATTTCGGGAAAAAAATGAGATTTTTTGTGAAAAAAGGCAGAATTTCTGTGAAAAAACGCAGAATTTCTGTGAAAAAACGGAGAATTTCTGTGAAAAAACGCATAATTTCTGTGAAAAAAGGCAGAATTTCTGTGACAAAAGGCAGAATGTCGAAAAAAAAGGCAGAATTTCTGTGAAAAAAGGCAGAATGTCGAAAAAAAAGGCAGAATTTCAGGGAAAAAAGTCAGGATTTTTGAAAAAAAAACGAGAATTTCTGTGAGAAAAGGCAGAATTTCAGGGAAAAAAGTCAGGATTTTTGAAAAAAAAACGAGAATTTCTGTGAAAAAAGGCATAATTTCTGTGAAAAAAGGCAGAATTTCAGGAAAAAAATGAGATTTTTTGTGAAAAAGGCAGAATTTCTGTGAAAAAAGGCAGAATTTCGGGAAAAAAATGAGAATTTCTGTGAAAAAAGGCAGAATTTCTGTGAAAAAAGGCAGAATTTCGGGAAAAAAATGAGATTTTTTGTGAAAAAAGGCAGAATTTCTGAGAAAAAAGGCAGAATTTTGGGAAAAAATTAGAATTTTTGTGAAAAAAGGCAGAATTTCTCAGCAAAAAGGCAGAATTTTGGGGAAAAAACAGAGAATTTCTGTGAAAAAAGGCAGAATTTCTGTGAAAAAAGGCAGAATTTCAGGAAAAAAATGAGATTTTTTGTGAAAAAAGGCAGAATTTCTGTGAAAAAACGGAGAATTTCTGTGAAAAAACGCATAATTTCTGTGAAAAAAGGCAGAATTTCTGTGAAAAAAAGGCAGAATTTCAGAAAAAAATGAGAATTTCTGTGAAAAAATGCAGAATTTTGGGAAAAAATTAGAATTTTTGTGAAAAAAGGCAGAATTTCTGTGAAAAAAGGCAGAATTTCTGGAAAAAAACAGAGAATTTCTGTGAAAAAACGCATAATTTCTGTGAAAAAAGGCAGAATTTCGGGAAAAAAATGAGATTTTTGTGAAAAAAGGCAGAATTTCTCAGCAAAAAGGCAGAATTTTGGGAAAAAACAGAGAATTTCGGTGAAAAAGGCAGAATTTCTGTGAAAAAACGCAGAATTTCTGTGAAAAACGGAGAATTTCTGTGAAAAAACGCATAATTTCTGTGAAAAAAGGCAGAATTTCTGTGACAAAAGGCAGAATGTCGAAAAAAAAGGCAGAATTTCTGTGAAAAAAGGCAGAATGTCGAAAAAAAAGGCAGAATTTCAGGGAAAAAAGTCAGGATTTTTGAAAAAAAACGAGAATTTCTGTGAGAAAAGGCAGAATTTCAGGGAAAAAAGTCAGGATTTTTGAAAAAAAAACGAGAATTTCTGTGAAAAAAGGCATAATTTCTGTGAAAAAAGGCAGAATTTCAGGAAAAAATGAGATTTTTTGTGAAAAAGGCAGAATTTCTGTGAAAAAAGGCAGAATTTCGGGAAAAAAATGAGAATTTCTGTGAAAAAAGGCAGAATTTCTGTGAAAAAAGGCAGAATTTCGGGAAAAAAATGAGATTTTTTGTGAAAAAAGGCAGAATTTCTGAGAAAAAAAGGCAGAATTTTGGGAAAAAATTAGAATTTTTGTGAAAAAAGGCAGAATTTCTCAGCAAAAAGGCAGAATTTTGGGGAAAAAACAGAGAATTTCTGTGAAAAAAGGCAGAATTTCTGTGAAAAAAGGCAGAATTTCAGGAAAAAAATGAGATTTTTTGTGAAAAAAGGCAGAATTTCTGTGAAAAAACGGAGAATTTCTGTGAAAAAACGCATAATTTCTGTGAAAAAAGGCAGAATTTCTGTGAAAAAAAGGCAGAATTTCAGAAAAAAATGAGAATTTCTGTGAAAAAATGCAGAATTTTGGGAAAAAATTAGAATTTTTGTGAAAAAAGGCAGAATTTCTGTGAAAAAAGGCAGAATTTCTGGAAAAAAACAGAGAATTTCTGTGAAAAAACGCATAATTTCTGTGAAAAAAGGCAGAATTTCGGGAAAAAAATGAGATTTTTTGTGAAAAAAGGCAGAATTTCTCAGCAAAAAGGCAGAATTTTGGGAAAAAAACAGAGAATTTCGGTGAAAAAAGGCAGAATTTCTGTGAAAAAAAGCAGAATTTCTGTGAAAAAAGGCAGAATTTCAGGAAAAAAATGAGATTTTTTGTGAAAAAAGGCAGAATTTCTGAGAAAAAAAGGCAGAATTTTGGGAAAAAACAGAGAATTTCTGTGAAAAAAGGCAGAATTTCTGTGAAAAAAGGCAGAATTTCAGGAAAAAAATGAGATTTTTTGTGAAAAAAGGCAGAATTTCTGAGAAAAAAGGCAGAATTTTGGGAAAAAACAGAGAATTTCTGTGAAAAAAGGCAGAATTTCTGTGAAAAAGTCAGAATTTCTGTGAAAAAAGGCAGAATTTCTGTGAAAAAAGGCAGAATTTCGGGAAAAAAATGAGATTTTTTGTGAAAAAAGGCAGAATTTCTGAGAAAAAAGGCAGAATTTTGGGAAAAAATTAGAATTTTTGTGAAAAAAGGCAGAATTTCTCAGCAAAAAGGCAGAATTTTGGGGAAAAAACAGAGAATTTCTGTGAAAAAAGGCAGAATTTCTGTGAAAAAAGGCAGAATTTCAGGAAAAAAATGAGATTTTTTGTGAAAAAAGGCAGAATTTCTGTGAAAAAACGGAGAATTTCTGTGAAAAAACGCATAATTTCTGTGAAAAAAGGCAGAATTTCTGTGAAAAAAAGGCAGAATTTCAGAAAAAAATGAGAATTTCTGTGAAAAAATGCAGAATTTTGGGAAAAAATTAGAATTTTTGTGAAAAAAGGCAGAATTTCTGTGAAAAAAGGCAGAATTTCTGGAAAAAAACAGAGAATTTCTGTGAAAAAACGCATAATTTCTGTGAAAAAAGGCAGAATTTCGGGAAAAAAATGAGATTTTTTGTGAAAAAGGCAGAATTTCTCAGCAAAAAGGCAGAATTTTGGGAAAAAAACAGAGAATTTCGGTGAAAAAAGGCAGAATTTCTGTGAAAAAAAGCAGAATTTCTGTGAAAAAAGGCAGAATTTCAGGAAAAAAATGAGATTTTTTGTGAAAAAAGGCAGAATTTCTGAGAAAAAAAGGCAGAATTTTGGGAAAAAACAGAGAATTTCTGTGAAAAAAGGCAGAATTTCTGTGAAAAAAGGCAGAATTTCAGGAAAAAAATGAGATTTTTTGTGAAAAAAGGCAGAATTTCTGAGAAAAAAAGGCAGAATTTTGGGAAAAAACAGAGAATTTCTGTGAAAAAGGCAGAATTTCTGTGAAAAAAGGCAGAATTTCAGGAAAAAAATGAGATTTTTTGTGAAAAAAGGCAGAATTTCTGAGAAAAAAAGGCAGAATTTTGGGAAAAAACAGAGAATTTCTGTGAAAAAAGGCAGAATTTCTGTGAAAAAGTCAGAATTTCTGTGAAAACAGGCAAAATTTGGGGGAAAAAATGACAATTTTTGTGAAAAGAGGCTGAATTTCGCAAAAAAACTGAGAATTTCTGTGAAAAAAAACGAGAATTAAAAAAAAAAAAAAAAAAAGCAGAATTCTGGACAAAACCTCCGTCGTCGGCCGAATGCTCTTCTGTACGATCCAGAGTTGTTCCTGTGAAGCTTCTCTCTCCACACACACAGTTCAACACTTTTCCTTTTCAGATAGTGAGTTTATTTCTCACACGTCCTGCTCTGACTGAAGACACGTCCTCCTGGCTTTGTGTTTGATTAGTTGATTGTAGTGTATGATTCTGAGTGACACACACACACACACCTGGTGTCTGCAGCAGGTGTGTGTTGCAAAGTGCTGAACGTCGTTCTTCATCTTCACCTTCATCTGAAATCCAAACAATACTCAAACATAGACACAGAGATCAGATCAGGTAAAGACAGGAAGTGGCACGTCAGCCAATCAGTGATGATGCGCCCCGTGACAGAGGAGGACAATTTAAGTTTCAGAAACATCTGGAGAACATGTGTCCACGTGAAGCCTCCGGTGCCTCAGTGTGTTGCCTCAACCACAAGACTGAGTTTGTCCTGAGGAGGAGGAGCAGGAGGTCATAGCTCCTCCTCCTCTGTTGTCATGACCTCGTTGTGTTTCCTGTTGTTGTTTTACACACTTTAAACCGATCTGCTCCGAGGGAATCGAACCCTCAACCACAGTGTTCAGCCAGCAGAGCTCACACACACTCACACTGATGTGATGAGTATCACTTTTCCGGAGCAAGTGAGTGGTTCTCTACCTGTGGAGGCGGAGCTGTGGCCCTCAGTGTAACCATAGTGACTGTTCCAGATGTTTCTCTGCTCACAGCTGTTTCTACTGTCGCAGCATGTTGTCTTTTAATAAACCACTCGTGTTTTTAACTGTCGTCTCCATTCATCCATCGAGTCTCCTGATTATTAACATTTCTTCTTAGAATTGAGGAGTCTCATTGTCTCTCTCTCTCTCTCTCTCTCTCTCTCTCACACACACACACACACACACACACACACACTCTGTATACACAGCTTCATGGCTGTGAATGTAAACGATAATGCAGAACACGAGGAAACGAGGTGTCAGCAAACTGAGGGAGAAGAAGAAGCTGCAGAAAGAGACAGGATTGAATTATGCCACACACACACACACACACACACACACACACACACACACACACACACACACACGCCTCGCTTCTGATAAAATAATCAGCTTATATTCCCCTGCAGATCTGTGTGTGTGTGTGTGTGTGTGTGTGTGTGTGCAGACAGGGACATGGAAGCAGCAGATGTGTAGAAATAATCCTTAATTTCTCATCTGTGCAGCAGCTCAGGGATTGGTCACCTCACTGTGTGTGTGTGTGTGTGTGTGTGTGTGTGTGATGATGTAAGGTGTGTGTGTGTGTGTGTGTGTGAGATGATGTAAGGTGTGTGTGTGTGTGTGTCAGTTTTAATGTTTCTTCCTCTGCAGCTGTGTGATGTGAATATAAAGATGCTAATGCTAACGTTAGCTCAGCTGTGCAGGACCCAGCTCAGGATGATTGACAGGTGTGTTCAGCACAGCACGTGATCCACAGCTGGATTCAGTCGTTGCTGTTCACTCATTAATGAACCAGTTGTTTGTGAGCAGAGGTGACGTCACGAACAGGCACAACATCAGACATTAACGAGCAAATCTACGGTGGCTCTGAGGGTTCAACACGCACAGACACAGCAACAAAGGAGACGGGTCCTGATCCTCAGGTCCAGCGGTGACGGGTCGGTGCTGCCACCTGCTGCTCACACACTGAAATACAGCAGGAGCACCACGAGACGTTCTGCAGTGAAACCAGGTGAGGTCAGGTAGGAGCCAGAGACCTGCTCTTTATTTTCCACTCAAACACAAGGTCTGGAGTTTAAAGAACATCAAAGCGTGTTTTATTACAGAACGATGTGAGTCCGTGAGTCTCCTCCATGTTCTCCCACGTGTTCTTCCCCTGCATGTTCTCCCACGTGTTCTTCCCCTGCATGTTCTTCTCCTGTGTGTTCTCCCACGTGTTCTTCCCCTGCATGTTCTTCTCCTGTGTGTTCTCCTGCGTGTTCTCAGAGGAGAACATGAAAGTGATGACCGACTCATTTTACTTTATAACTGTTGAAATGAGCCTCAGACTCACTTTATAAATGATGATAATGAATGTGGGAGCTTCGTCACTGACCTGTTCACGACGTACAAACTGACTAATGACCTGGTATAGAGTGTCTGTCTTCTTCTACAGTGAAGACCTGATGAACTGAAGCAGGAACAGCTGACTGAAACAACAACAACAACAACAACAACAACAACAACAACAGCCTGTGTTGTGTAAAAACCTCTTTATTTACAGACTGTAAACAGCAGCTCCTCCTCTGAAACCATAGAAAATAGATTCAAGTAAAACATCACTTATTCAGCTGCTGCAGCTCCGGGTCGGGAACTGATCTGTGATCAGTCAGAGATCAATCACACCGTCAGACTCTGGTTTTAGTTCCTGACGTTAAATTCACCTGTAGGTTTGAAAACTGTGAAAATGTGTCTGAAGAGTTTGGCAGTTTTCTTCTTCTCCTCCTCAGCAGGACGTTGGTTTCCTTCCTCCCTGAGCTGCAGCGTTAGCCACCCATGCTAACAGCTAACGGATGCTAACAGCTAACACCCTGGCCATCAGCAGTGGAGGCGGAAGCGAGCGAGCAGAGGGAGGTGGTCTGATGAATGATGCTGATTGGGCAGAGAGTTGACCTCTTCCAGCTCTGATTGGCCGACCAGCGAGAGCCGGCCCAACAGCTGGAGGCCACGCCCACCACGACAGGAGGGGGAGGATAGGAGCTCTGTGGGGGAGGAGGAGGAGAGGAATGATGTAAGAAAACAGACAGAGAGAGAGTGTGTGTGTGTGTGTGTGTGTACCTGGAGTGAACAGGATGTAATCCACTGTCATGGCCGTGCGTGAGTGACAGGTGGTGATCTCAGGTCTCCCATCAGGCATCAGGATGTGCTGATAGGACGAGCGCAGCTTCAGGGTGTGTTCGATCCTCGCTCTGCACACGCGCACACACACACACACACAGTCACAGTCTTGAACCTGTGTTTTACAGCAGAAGCAGAAACTCAGGGCTGTGATTGGCTGATTGATGATTGGTTGATCACCTGTGAGAGGCGGCGGCAGCTTCAGTGGTGACATCATCCACAGTCAGACTAGAGATGGCTCCTTCCACAGCTGGAACACAGACAGCTGTCAATCAAACATCTGCTCATCTAACTGGACTGAACCAGATCAAAGTGAGCGGAACTAAAGTCGAGCTCAAACTGACCAGTGGGGCTGGGGGGGGCGGAGTCAGCTGGGGGTTTGTCTTCATACTGACACCGCTCGTTGATTCCTAAACTCTGAGACCAGAGAGGAGGCGTGAGGAGACGCTGTCCTCTGGGGACGTCCTCCTGACCAGACACCTGCACACAGGTGAGATGATGCATCACTGCACACCTGAGATTCCAGTCTGTGTGTGTGTGTGTGTGTGTGTGTGTGTGTGTGTGTGTGTGGTCACCATGCTGATCTGTAGTCCTCTGTACTTCAGCCGGCCTGTGGTCAGGAAGTGGTACAGCGGGCTCCAGGGGGTGGAGTTAAAATCCCCACAGAGCACCACAGGATTGGTCGACCCGTCTGGGCGGCGGGACAGTCGGCCGATCTCGGCCAATAGGATGGCGAGCTGAGCCAGCTTGATGTCGCCACGGCGGGGGTTGTAGAGGAGGTGTGTGTTAGCGACGCAGATGAAGGCGGAGGGATCGGACCGGCCGGGGCCGTGGTTTGGTCGCAGCAGGAGAACCAGTCCCACGTTGTCCCGGTCCAGGAGGGCGTCGCCCCGCCGGAAAAACTCGACAGGATTGGAGGAGAGCAAGGAGAGGCGGGACGACTTGAAGATGATGGCACAGCCATCTGGTTTATTTCCTGTTCGCTTCTTGTACTCACACTGGTAGCCTGACACACACACACACACACACACACACACACACATATTTTTATAAAGCAGCAGGAGATAGAGCAGAAACACACACACACACACACACACACACACACACACACCGTACCCAGCCTCTGCAGAGCCGGTCTGATCTGGTCCTGGTAGTGGTCCTCCTGGACTTCTTGCAGACACAGGATCTGAAAACAGAGGCAGTTTTAACATCAGACCTGACTCATGTGTCATGTGACCAAAAGGGGGCGGGCACTGAGCTGACTCACGTCGGCGTCCAGCTGCTGGACCTCTGACAGCAGGTTGGGCAGCCGGTGCTCCCAGGACAGGACGGCCGGGTCGCAGTGTCGGTACAGGTAGCTGTTGTCCTGCAGCAACTCCTGGGACAGGATGTTGTAGGACACCACCGAGAAGTCGAAGGCAGCACCGCCCCCTGGAGGCCGGGGGAGGTACCGCAGCCTGGGGGGGACTCCCAGCACCTGTAGAGAGCTGAGGGGACACACAGGTGTGAGAACCCTCACCCGTCCTGCTGTTCACCTGTCCTGACTCTGAGCACAGGTCTTACGTTTCCCTGGAGCCGCTGCAGCCGGACGTCCGACAGGTGACGAGGTTCCAGGTGGAGGAGGTTCTCCGGGCCAGCGAGGCTGAGACTGCAGCTCCGTCCATGGACTTCCTCCCCTCTGCCTGTCCCTTGGGGGTTCTTCTGGTCCCTTTGTTCTCCAGTGCTGCCCCCCCTGCTCCTCCGCCCCCCTCCCTTTGAACCAGGGGTTGGGTTTGGGTCTGTGAGAAGGAGTTGAACTCTGGTCCGGTTTAGATTTGGGGGTTTGAGTCCTGGATCCTGGTCCAGGTTGTGACTCTTTCTGCCACCTTTGGTTTGGGACTCCGTCTCTGCTCGGTCTGTCTTTACTCACAGTTTTAGTCCTGTCTCCGTCTTTGTCTCTGCCTCCTCCTCCTCCTCCTCCTCCTCCTCCTCCTCTGTCTCTGAGGAGGTGGTTCGGTTGACGGCCTCGCTCCACCCTGGGATCCAGCTGGTGGAGCTCCCTCTTGGAGCCTCCGTCCTTGGCCTTCCTTACTCCTCCTCCTCCTCCTCCTCCTCCTCCTCCACCTCCTCCTGCTCCATCCTCCTCACTCTTCCTCCTTTTCTGAGGAGGCTCTCGGTCTGAGGAGCGCTCCATCAAGAGGCCTCCACCGCTGTGGACTCCTCTGAGGTTATGAAGCTGTAACGTCCTCCCTGTGACAACCTGCCAGGCTGCTGGGTGGAGGTGGGGGGGCGGCGGAGGCCAGGGGGGGAGGCCCTGCACCGACCACCATGGACAAGGAGCAGGAACCACAAACCTGCCCCTGAGGCCGGCCCTGCAGAGAGGAGAGGAGCCACAGGGAAGGAGGGAGGAGCCGAGGGAGCTCAGTCGGAGAAGGAACATGTGGTGACTGGAGGGAGGAGGAGACCAGTGGTCAATAACAAATAATCAATCAGCTGTGTCAATATAAAATCAATCAGTGATCATTCTGAAAACTTCAATCCAAACAACTCTCAGATTTTACTTTGTCAGAAACTGATGTTTTTCTTATTGATCCATCACTTGTTCATGTGATCGGTTCAGATCAGACCAGGTCACGTCGTCATGATAATCAATACAAGATATAAATCATCTGTTCACGAGGATCAAAGGTTGTTGTGACACCTTCAGATGTTTGAATGGGTTAGGACCAGACAGGACCAAAGCAGGACCAGACTGGACCAGAGGACCAGACTGGACCAGACTGGACCAGAGGACCAGAGGACCAGACTGGACCAGAGGACCAGAGGACCAGACTGGACCAGAGGACCAGAGCAGGACCAGACTGGACCAAACTGGACCAGAGGACCAGACTGGACCAGAGGACCAGAGCAGGACCAGACTAGACCAGAGGACCAGGTCTGGTGCTTTGGTTTTATCAGCTCCTCGTGATCTACACTGTTTCTGTCGATTGATTTTCGGCTGGTCGACCACGTGTTGATTAATTAATCATTATCAATCACTGACAGTGAACAGAGGGTCAATCAAACTATTGATAAGGCAGAGCGACAGACCGGGGACAAATGTCTCTCAGACGTTCATCGTTAATTTAAAAGCAAACAATCAACTTGACGACGTCATCAACGAACACGAGTGAAAGCAGTGTGTAGATGTTTGTAGTTTTCAGGTTGTGACGCTCAGAGACCAGAGGACACATCTCTCTGAGCTCCACTGGACCTGAACGCATCACTTTACTGTTGATGTGACACCGACTCACGTCTCTGCGCCGCGGGGACCGACATCGTTTATGTCCCGTTTCGGAGGCACCGACGTAAACAGATACAAACCAACACTGACGGTGTTCTCAGTCAGGTTTTATTTGGCTAGCTAGCAGCAAGTACCGTGTCCCCTACATATGACGTCAACTGAGCGCCGGCGGAACCAGTGCTGCTTTCACGACCCTCAGCGAAGCTCGCATTTTCCACGAGCAGGACAAAAACGGAGCTTCCACAGCTTCCGGCCGGACGGAGTCACAGCGCGGGAACACACGGCCTTTACCGTCTCCTTCTTGTTGCACAAAAACAACCATGTACCGTGAAAACCGAGAGTTACACTTCCGGGCGGAGTATCGAATGAAACCGGAAGCGATAAAACGACGACATCCGTTTATTTCCCACTGAACCACCCACTCGTAACGACGCACGCGACACTTTCCATCAGTCTGTGTGTTTCTTTTCCGTGGTCACACAAACGTCCCATTTGGCGGTTTCACCGCGACATTAACCTCAGAGTGCTACAAGTTCCTACATTTAGCTGTAGCCTGAACGCAGCCTGCGGTCGCTGTGTCCCCCCCCCCCCTCCTCTGTAGCCGGGATTTGTAGTCCTTCACCCCGGTGCCTCAACTCGACTACTACGACACGGATGAGAAGGCGGACTACAGGCAGCTCAGTGCGTCGGAAATAGCGGTCCGTCTGGAAACGTAGCTCCCAATCGTTAACATCTTTCATTTAATAATTTCTGTTGTCGGGAGCATCCCAAAATGTCACGACTTCTGACGTCATGACCCGGAGCCGTGACTCTGATCAAAAACATTGTGATTCAGCCAAAGCCTCCATCAGTGCGGGGTTCCCTCTGTTTCCTTTCAGGGGAGCAGAAAATGGCGAAATGCAGAGGTCACCGTACTCACGTGAAGCGCGTCTCCGGTGGAAGAGAGCGGTGTCGGTGCGAGCGGCTCGTGCGGTGAAGTGTCAGCTGCTCGCGTGACACATCCTCCGGTCGGTGAAGCGGACTGCAGTTCCACGGTGTCGTCACGAAGAACCGGTGGTCTGAGAGGGGGGGGGCTGAACTCCCCCTCCCTGTGTGTGTACTCAGCCCCTCTCTCGTGCCTCAGTTTATTGTGGTGAAAACGTGACCTCAATGGGCTCGTGCACAGCTGGACACTGCTGTATGACCGAGGCTCGTGCTCATGTGAACAGAGTGAAAAACACACTCGTGGTGGTGAAACGTCATTAATTCAAATGTCCACTTTTTTAGGAACACCTGTTAATTTTTTACAATTATCATCCAGTCACGTGACAGGAGCTTCACCTACTGTCTTACCGACTGTGGGAACTGTGTTTTCTGCTCTCTGGCTCCGCCTACAGGTGTGGAGTGGAATGCACTTTCACAGCACCACCGTCTGCGTCTCCTCTGGCCTCTGTCTTCTTCGTCGTCTTCCTCTGCTGGGACCAACACGCTGAGAGCAGAGAGCTACGTGTTGATGTTATGTCCAAACAGCAGTTTGACTGTAGAGGAAAGTCAGACACACGCAGCCGGTATAAAACCTTTATTAAGGAGTCAAACAGGATCTTTAAAAATGTGAGCATATACGAGAGTGAGGCCCGAACACAACACTTCACCTCAGCTCAGTTTCCACGCTGTGGAATTTGAAATGAAAAACCAGAGGGCGAGCGTCACATGACCAGAGGTCACAGGTTTGACCTCCACAGTAGCTGTGTCCTGTCAACAACAACAATAACAGCAGCTCTGGCAGCTTCATGATCTCACTGGTGCTGCAGCAGCAGAAGAAGAGATGTTCAGCCCGGCGCTCAGCTTCTCCTGCTGAGTCCAGGTGAGTGGAGCAGGGACACGCCCACTCTGGGTTCACCTGCTCTCATCCTGCAGCTCACTGTGTCAGTGAACCAGCCCACAGCTACTTGTTTTTCTCCTGGCCCAGAATCCATCAGGTCCTCACCCAGAGTCTGGCCTGGTCACAGCCTGAGTCTGGCCCTGTCACGGCCTGAGTCTGGCCCGGTCACGGCCTGAGTCTGGCCCGGTCACGGCCAGAGTCTGGCCCTGTCACGGCCTGAGTCTGGCCCGGTCACGGCCTGAGTCTGGCCCGGTCACGGCCTGAGTCTGGCCCGGTCACGGCCTGATTGTCAGATGCTTCCTCCATATCTGGTGCACATCTTTTATCTGTTACTGAACAGCAGGAGAGAACAGCCGGGCTCTGCCCAGATGGGGCCGGACTCGGGCACATGTTGGGCCAGCAGGTAAAGTTCTGACCTCCATTCTTCTTCTTCTGTGGTCAAATCTGCTCATGGTGAAGGAAACCACTGAAGATGTGTCACAGGATCAGGATCAGTCTGGACTCACCGGTGTCACATGGTTTTTGGTTCTGTCGCCCTTTGACTCTATTTTGGTTCAAAGCAAACTGGAGGGGGGGTCATTACTTAAAGTGTTGTTACAGCTGGAGGATGAACGTGGAGTCCCAGCAGCCCGGTGACGCCTGGAGCTGAGACTCTGAGAGTCTGAGGGTCTGGAGCTGAGACTCTGAGACTCTGAGAGTCTGAGAGTCTGAGGGTCTGGAGCTGAGACTCAGAGTCTGAGGCTCTGGAGCTGAG
Organism: Caranx melampygus; assembly: GCA_019059645.1. Taxonomy (NCBI): domain Eukaryota; kingdom Metazoa; phylum Chordata; class Actinopteri; order Carangiformes; family Carangidae; genus Caranx; species Caranx melampygus. The sequence continues at coordinate 16,293 of JAFELL010001834.1, read as the reverse complement.
ACTCTGACAGTCTGAGGGTCTGGAGCTGAGACTCAGAGTCTGAGGGTCTGGAGCTGAGACTCTGAGAGTCAGGGTCTGGAGCTGAGACTCTCAGAGTCTGAGGGTCTGGAGCTGAGACTCTCAGAGTCAGAGTCTGAGGGTCTGGAGCTGAGACTCTCAGAGTCAGGGTCTGGAGCTGAGACTCTGACAGTCTGAGGGTCTGGAGCTGAGACTCTCAGAGTCAGGGTCTGGAGCTGAGACTCTGACAGTCTGAGGGTCTGGAGCTGAGACTCTGAGACTCAGAGTCTGAGGGTCTGGAGCTGAGACTCTCAGAGTCAGGGTCTGGAGCTGAGACTCTGACAGTCTGAGGGTCTGGAGCTGAGACTCTGAGGGTCTGGAGCTGAGACTCTCAGAGTCAGGGTCTGGAGCTGAGACTCTCAGAGTCAGGGTCTGGAGCTGAGACTCTGAGACTCAGAGTCTGAGGGTCTGGGGCTGAGACTCTCAGAGTCAGGGTCTGGAGCTGAGACTCTCAGAGTCAGGGTCTGGAGCTGAGACTCTGACAGTCTGAGGGTCTGGAGCTGAGACTCTGAGGGTCTGGAGCTGAGACTCTCAGAGTCAGGGTCTGGAGCTGAGACTCTCAGAGTCAGGGTCTGGAGCTGAGAGTCTGACAGTCTGAGGGTCTGGAGCTGAGACTCTGAGACTCAGAGTCTGAGGGTCTGGAGCTGAGACTCTCAGAGTCAGGGTCTGGAGCTGAGACTCTGAGACTCAGAGTCAGGGTCTGGGGCTGAGACTCTGAGAGTCAGGGTCTGGGGCTGAGACTCTGAGAGTCAGGGTCTGGGGCTGAGACTCAGAGTCTGAGGGTCTGGAGCTGAGAGTGAGCAGAGCTGCAACAGAGAGTTTGTGCTTTAGAACAACTTCGAGCTCCAGCTGTGCTTCGGTTTCATTCCCACTGAAACATCACAGGACAGTTTCAGGGTTTAAGGTGCACTTGGTTCGATTCCACCAACGTCTGAGGACACCACACGTCTCCAGGACCAGGACAGGCGTGTGTCGGACGCTCCTGAACGCAGCACCGTGACGTGACGTGCTCATGCAGCTTCAGTCTGTCTGAGCAGCTCGTCTCTGCCCAGGTGTGGGGGATGGGTGACGGGGCAGGTGAAGGGTCATTGGGTCGGGTCGGGGTGTGTGTGGTGTGTGTGTGGGGGGTGGGGGTGGTCAGGAGAAGGGCACCTCCCATCTCTGTGTGTAGGCGCTGAGTTCACAGGGGCTGATCACCAGCATGCGGGACGAGTCCATGCCGTCCAGAGCCATCTCCGAGTCCAGACAGAACCGGGACACCAGGTGCTCCAGGTGAGTCCCCGACTTCTGCCACCGCTGCAGAGGACAAACACAACAGGTCACGACCCCGAGACGTTCACAGAGACACCTGCTTCACATTCAGCACATCTTTATTCCTCACACAGGGACGCATCAGACACATTACCCAGAAGTCTTTGCAACACCCTGAGCATCTGGAGAAAAAATGTGACTGCTACAAATCACCAGTAGGTGGAGGCAACACCTGACTTTTACTTTGATCAATGGTCGACTGAGCAAGCACTGTGCAAAGAGAGAGAGAGAGAGAGAGAGAGAGAGAGAGAGAGAGAGAGAGAGAGAGAGAGAGAGAGAGAGAGAGAGAGAGAGAGAGAGAGAGAGAGAGAGAGAGAGAGAGAGAGAGAGAGAGAGAGAGAGAGAGAGAGAGAGAGAGAGAGAGAGAGAGAGAGAGAGAGAGAGAGAGAGAGAGAGAGTGTGTGTGTGTGTGCATGATTCATAGCTGGAAAACAAAGCAGCAGATATGATCAGACATGAAAAGAGGCTTTTATCCAGCTTAGGGTCTGAAACCGAGTCATGGGGTGGGGGGGGGGGTGGGGGAGGGGGTTAGAGAGGGGGTGAGCGGGAGAGAGAGAGAGCGAGGGAGCAGACTGACAGATATGAAGAGAGAAGTGAGGAGAAAAGAGACAAGAACAAAACACAATCTAGGCATCGTGTGTGTGTGTGTGTGTGTGTGTGTGTGTGTGTGTGTGTGGTATCTCCCCGTGTATCTCTGTGTAAGTCTGTGTGTGTGATTCGAGCGTGCACGTGTGTTTGTGTCAGTGTGTGCGTGTGTGTGCTGCAGGGAGCGGCCATATTGTGTTTGCTGAGCCTGTGAAGCGTATCGCTGTCATGTAGACCCACCTTGATCTCCTAAGACCTTGTAACAACACACACACACACACACACACACACACACAGAGGTATAGCATTGCATTGTGGGTGTGCGGCTGCCGTGTCAGCATGACACGCTCATTACAGTGTGGCGATGGCTGTGGAGCTTTTTAATTGAAAAAGAAAAAAAGACGGAGGATAATTAAAAGTAAATCAATTAGTCCTGAGCTGGTTCCTGAGCAGCGTGCGTCCTCAGCCTCACCGTCTCTATCTACATCACATTTACATACATCACACCGCTCCCACCGCGGCATATCCCACAGTGCACCTGGGTCAGACTCAGGTGATGACCCCCCCGCCCCCGGCCAATCAGAGAGGGCAACACCTCGTTACGTGATTGGCTTTATGACTCAGAGCTGATCCTGGATCTGATCTTATATTAAAGCTCCATATGTTTTAAAGGGAGTTTTTTGAGTTAAAGCCTTAAAACCAGCCGTCAGGACTTCCTGTCACTTTGTGATGTCACAACAAAGCAGGCACCCAAAGCCCCGCCCACCACCTGGACCCACCATCCAGTACTTTGCAGGATTTGGTTTCTCTGAGTGTTTTATTCTGAAATCTGCTCTGTTTTTTATTGGATCAGTCAGAAAACAGTCAGCCAATCAGAAGAGAGGCTCAGAGCCTCCTCTCTTCTGATTGGCTGACACCGACCTGTTGTTACTAGAGCTCCAGAGAGAAGCTGAGAGGAGATAAAGTCAGCAGCAGAATATTTCTCACTAGTTTTAATGTGTTGAACAATTTGTTTTTACTGAACTTTACCCCCCGACACACACACACACCCACACACCCACACACACACACACACACACACACACTCTATCCTTAATTTAACCTCTCTCTCTCTCTCTCTCTCTCTCTCTGTCTCAGTGTCTCTCGACCAGTCAGCTCTGGGCTGTTTCTCCACTGGATCTTCGTTCTAATTAGCTATCATCGCTCTGCTTCCTGCCTCCTGACACACACACACACACACACACACACACACACACACAGAAACACACACCCATACTCAAGTGGGACATGTACAGCGTTGTGTGTGTGTGTGTGTGTGTGTGTGTGTTAGTACAAAGGTTTACTAGTTTCACTTACATGACAGTGTTATGCTTCAGTGGCTCAGATAAAACACACACACACACACACACACACACACACACACACACAGCCCATCTTCCTGAACAGTTGGTGAACTGTAATGAGCTCATCCTCCTCCCTCCTCTCTCTCTCTCTCGCTTCACATTTTCACCTGTGCCCCCCCCAAGTGATTTATTGGTTGTCAGGTTGTTCTTCGCTGCAGGGGCTTCTGGGACGTCGTCAAGGTGCCCAGTGGTCAGGTAATGACAAGTGTGTGTGTGTGTGTGTGTTTCAAGCTGCCTATCCAAAAAAGTGTCAAGCATCTGTCTCTGCAGTGTGTGTGTGTGTGTGTAAGTGTGTGTGTGTGTGTGTGTGTGTGTAACAATCATCTTCAGACAAATTGAGCTTTAGATTAATTAACATTTAGATTAATTTATGTGCCATGATACACGGTGGTGACGCCTGTGGGTGCACACCACCTGTCTGCCTGAAATGTGTGTGT
>JAFELL010001834.1:0-7500 GCA_019059645.1 Caranx melampygus | reverse complement strand
GGGCCAGGGCCAGGGCCAGGACCAGAGCCAGAACCAGGGCCAGGCCAGGGCCAGGGCCAGGGCCAGGGCCAGAACCAGGCCAGGGCCAGACCAGGCCAGGGCCAGGGCCAGGACCAGAGCCAGGACCAGAGCCAGGGCAGGACCTGGACCAGAGCCAGGGCCAGGGCCAGGGCCAGGGCCAGGACCAGAGCCAGAGCCAGGACCAGGACCAGGCCAGGGCCAGGGCCAGGACCAGAGCCAGAGCCAGGGCCAGGGCCAGGACCAGGACCAGACCAGGGCCAGGGCAGGGCCAGGACCAGAGCCAGAGCCAGGGCCAGGGCCAGGACCAGGACCAGGACCAGGACCAGGACCAGGACCAGGACCAGAGCCAGAGCCAGGCCAGGGCCAGGACCAGGACCAGGACCAGGACCAAGGCCAGAACCAGAACCAAAACTTCATGGTCCAGGTGTGTGGTGAACTCACTTGATGTAGGTGTTGGCGTTCCTTCAGGGAAGACGTACGGGTGCTTCTTCCTGAACACGTGACCCACTCTGCTGCAGGGAGGATCTCCAGGCTGCCGCCGCACTGCCACACCCGGAACGAGATCTCTGAGGATCGGAGAAGACCAGAACGTCTATAAACCACCTCAAACCTCTGACAGGTGAGAGTCAGAAACCGTCAGCCAGTCAGAAGAGAGCATCAGTGCCTCCTCTCTTCTGACTGGCTGATGGTTTTTGGGCGCCCTGTGGTTCAGGGGGTGAGCAGCCGCCCCACATGCAGGAGCTTCTGTCCTCGCTGCAGCCGGCCCCGGTTCGAATCCTGCACCACTGCACATCATTGTCCTTCTCTGCCTCTTAACTTCCTGTCTCTCTCAGCTGCACTATCACATCAAGCCCCCCCCCCCCCCCCCCCCTAAAAAAACAGAGCAGATTTCAAATAAAACACCCAGAGAAACCAAATCCTACAAAGTGCTGGATGCAGGTGGTGGGCGGGGCTTGGTGACTGCTTTGTTGTGACATCACAAAGTCACAGGAAGTCCTGGCAGCTGGTGTGATGGTATCAGAGCTCGTTCTCCTGCTGCTCGTCTGAAGCTCTGGTTTCTTCTCCTCGTTAGTTTCCCTCCTGCACGTCCCAGCGAAGTGGGACAGATCCCCCTGAATATTTGATGAGCCACTGATGGACTCTGATTTGTTGTTTGATTTAGTGTGAGTGTGTGTGTGTGTGTGTGTGTATGTGTGTGTTGTGCTGGTACATGCATGTGTGCACTGGTTCACAATTCACATGCACTGTGTGTGTTCATGTGACCTGCTTCCACTGTGCTGCTTCTCTGATGTGAGCTCAGCTAACTTAACTGTGAGTCTGTGTGTGTGTGTGTGTGTGTGTGTGAGCAGAGACAGAGTTTTTCCCCCAGAAGAACAAGAAGTTGAGAACTTAGAAAGCTTCACTGCGACTGAGAGAGAGAGAGACAGAGAGAGACAGAGAGAGAGAGAGAGAGAGAGAGAGAGAGAGAGAGGGGAAGTGAAAATGAGAGCAGGGAGGGTTTGATGTGGAAGAGGAGATGGAAGTAAAGATGAAACACCACAGGGCACAGAGGAGAACAAGAGGAGTGAGGGAGAAACCTGACACACAGCAAAAGACTGTCTCTGTGTGTGTGTGTGTTTGTGTGTGTGTGTGTGTCACAGGCTTTCATTGATCTAAGAAATGCAGCAATACAGGAATCAGCAGAAAGTCTACACACACACACACACAGACACGGTGCTGAGTTCAGGAGCTCACTCTGAGTCGTGGTAGTTCCAGCCTGCGGGGGGCAGCACAGAGCAGCAGTGAACACACCTGTACACAGTCTGTGGTGTGTTCACCTGGTGAGTGTGATGTCACATGTTAACATTGAGATTTACACATGTCCCCTAAACGCCTCACAGGTAAACTAGCAGCAGAAGATTCAGCTGACAGATGGACAGGCTAAACCTAACTCCTCCCACAGCACCTGAAGGCACCACGCCTCCTGCCGTCACTCACCAAAGTTCTCCCCGCCCCAGATGTCCATGGCTGTGTCGTATTTGCCGAGGTGATTGAACCAGGACCTGTCAATCACAAAGAGCCCGCCTGCAATGATGGGAGTCCTGAGAGAGAGAAGGGGGGGTGTTCTGGTGGGTCACATGATCACAGGTTCACACCATCAGTTCACTGTGAACACACACACACAGACACACACACACACACATACGCTCGCACACACAGAATCATGATGGACCCTCTGTTATCAATAATTACCCTGCTGTCAAACTGCACTCTGCATCTGTGTGTGTGTGTGTGTGTGTGTGGTTACAGTGTGTGTGTGTCTGTGTGTGTGTGGAGAAGCCAATCAAACCTTTTCAAGCTCGATTTGTCCTTGTATTTAAACATCAGTGTGTGTGTCTGAGGAAATAACTTGGTAAATAAACACAATGAGACGAGTCTGAGTGTATGAGTGTGTGTGTGGTGTGTGTGTGTGTGTGTGTGTGTGTGTTCAGACGGACACAGTGACTCAGTCCTGCCTCCATGGTCGACACCACACAGAAGCTGCTGATCCAGGTAGAGACAGAGAGTCAATAAGTAAGCTGCACTCTGCACATGGATCTCCACAACACACACCACACACACACACACCACACACACGTCCATCTGTGAGTGTTTCACACTCTGCCTCTTCTAAAAAAACATGCACGAAGTCACATGTTGGCACCAAAGTGAATCTGGGCTCCTGCCACCACTCTGACTTATGAGGAGGGAGCTGTTGTGTGTGTGTGTGTGCGTGTGTTGTGTGCGTGTGGTGTGTTCTCATGGCCTTGCTTTGTTTGTTGGTTCATCTCTCCACAGCTGATGATCTGTCAGACCCTGATATTTGGTTCTGTGTGAATGTGAGGTTTGCCTGTGACCAGCAGGAGGCGCTGCAGCAGGTAAACGTCCAGCTTCACACCTTTGATATAAAACCATTGTTTCTTATAAACAATCGTTTATTTTGTGAGTGAAATATATTTTCTTGCTTACAGCGATGCAGAGATCTGTACAGCACACACACACACACACACACACACACACACACACTCAGACCACATTTAGCAGCAATTAAAACTCTCCACTCGAGCTTGAAAATGGGAAGAGAGGAGCGGGGGTTAAACGCCCACCTCAGACTGTCAGACAAGTTTTAAGGATTTATTTTTATTTACTCAACTTCCTGAAGACAAGGGGCGGGTGGGCGGGGGGTAACACTGAGGTAAACAAAAATAAAACCTCCTTCCTGCTTGTACTCTCACTTCATCAGCGCTGAGGGGGGTGTGTGTGTGGTGTGTGAGTGAATTACTTGATTGGCTGAGTCGGGTCGAGCCGGCGAGCCCTCTCTTCAGGCGACAGCTGCTCCCACTTAAAATGGAGACTCCAATCAAAACCTGAGAGACACCCACAACAAACACACATACACACACACACACACACACACACACAGGATGATATATTAGAGAGAGAAACTGTATCTAGACTCCACTACAGTAAAATCCAGTGTTAAACCACTGCCATGACGAGCTCACTAACAAACACACACAAATAAAAGATGCTAACTGATACAGGAGATAAGCGGATGTCACGGTGTGTGTGATGTGTGTGTGTGTGTGGTGTGTGTGTGTGTGTGATGTCGCTCTGCAAATGAACAAATCGAACAAGAAAAACAACAAGTTTCCATTTTAACACCATCGGTTGATCTGTGGTTAATAATCACTGACTTTATCAATAAACCACGTGTCCCTTTGTGAGTTGATATATAAGCTAGTAAACGACTGTGTGGTGTGTGTGTGTGTGTGGTTGTTGTAGGTGTGTGTTTGCTGAAATAGCAGGGCAGCAGGCTGAGGAGCTGCCACAGTACTCCCACCCATCTGTGTGTGTGTTGTGCGCGCACATGAACATATGTGAGTCTGACTTGTGTGTCAACTATATGTGTGTGTGTGTGTGTGTATCAGTGTGTGTGTGTGGATCGATGAAAGTCCGTCTTGTAACCATCTTTTTTATATTATGAAGGACGGCTTCATCTATAATTAAAATGTCCTTTGTGAGTCCAACTATCACCATCGATCCTGGTGTGTGTGTGTGTGTGTGTGTGTGTGTGTGTGGACAGGGCTATTATCAGCATTGACTGGCAGACTGCTGTTACCAGGAGCAGAGGAGTGGAAGGAGACAGGCTAATGGACAGAGAGAGGGAGCGAGGAGCGAGGGATGAGGGAGGACGAGTGAACACAGCTGTTATTGTTCTCATGTTCCATCAGGTCAGTGTGGACAGAGGATCATGGGTACTGTAGTTCAGGCAGCCATGTGACAGAACAGAGTGGTGCTGGTGCTGTTTCCTCACATGGTTCACTTTTCTCTCTGACCTTCATCTGTCTGATGAATAATTCCTTTTCCTCTCTGTTTGTTGTGTGTGAAACGCTGCTGTGAAATGTGCCTGTCTCTGACCTACACTGCTGGTGTATGTTATCATCACGTATATGAACAATACCACTGCTGTATGTATGTTATCATCACGTATATGAACACATACCACTGCTGTATGTATGTTATCATCACGTATATGAACTCATACCACTGCTGTATGTATGTTATCATCACGTATATGAATCATAACACTGCTGTATGTATGTTATCATCACGCTGTATGTACAGATATATATAGTACATATGTATGAATGTTCATCAAACCCTCATAAAATGCTCTGTTAGTTCAATGTTTTTGTTTTTCTGTCTTCACATCAACATACTCGTGCCCACGATGTACTACACACATGTATTGTGTCATTACATTAATAAAGATAACAGTAAGTCAACAGCTTTAGGTTATGTTGTATTTCTGCCCTGGGAAATGAATTTAATGCACAGATTCATTCTTTATGCACTGACATTTCATGTATGTTTATGACTGAACTACTGAGTGGGTTAATTCTGACACTCAGAAATCCTGAGGGTCATCAAACACCCCACAATATTCAGGTCTGAGCTCCCTGAACGCATCACACCAGAGGGTTTCTTACCTCCTCGGAGGTCAGCAGAGGCCGCCACATAGGCAAACGTGTCCATGTTGATGATGTCAATGACTGGGCGACCACACGGGTGGGATCCTACACACACACACACACACACAAAGAAACACACACAGGAAGTGAACACAACAGGAAAAGTGTGAAAGAAAAAATCAGACAAAACAGAGAAGAAGAAATTAGAGGAGAGGGGAGTGTGCTCCAATAAATGAGGTGTACAGCCTGTGTGTGTGTGTGTGTGTGTGGTGTGTGTACAGTGTGTACTCCAAGGTCACTATGCTGCAGCACATTAACAAAGGACAAAGGACTTTGAGTCATTCAGCAGCAATTCAGCGCAGAAGGACAAGACTTGGCCTTCACCTGACAGAGTCACAGGTGTTTCACCTTCATATTCAAAACAATGATGGTGTGTCAGGTGTTTGCACTGCTCCAGATTAAAGTAGCACAACACTACACTACTACACACTACTGTGCTATTGGACTGTGTGTGTGTGTGTGGTGTGTGCTTGAGACAGTCACAGAAACAGTTTGGTGTAGCCCATTTTACAAACAAGGTACAAAGGTGTTAAGGTCCTCACCTGCAGAGTGCAGGTGAGCTACCACAGTCTCGCAGACTGTTGTATTGTTTCCATGGTGACTAATGAGTGTGTGAGAGTGTGATGAACCATCACTGTCCTGGGTTCAGTTTATCCATCACCTCCTAACCCTCACACCAGCTCCATGTCTGCACTTCATTCCCCTCATATTTCTACCTTGATGCTCTTTACAAGGATAAGGTACACCACACACACACACACACACACACACACACACACAGCCTGTGTTCCTCATTAGTTTGTTCAAGCGGCTGCTCAGTGATATTACAGAGCAGGTGGAGCTGTTCTGGACCATTAGCCGCGGGGTCAGTGAAGGGGACACACATTACAAAGCACCAGTCTGCTCTAATAGCTGTGAGGCTAACAACACTGAGAGGCTAAAGACACTATGAGACTAACAACACTGTGAGGCTAACAACACTGAGAGGCAACAACACTGAGAGGGTAACAACACTGTGAGGCTAACAACACTGAGAGGCTAACAACACTGAGAGGCTAACAACACTGAGAGGCTAACAACACTGAGAGGCTAAAGACACTGAGAGGCTACCAAACACTGTGAGGCTAACAACACTGAGAGGCTAACAACACTGAGAGGCTAACAACACTGTGAGGCTAACAACACTGAGAGGCTAACAACACTGAGAGGCTAACAACACTGAGAGGCTAACAACACTGAGAGGCTAAAGACACTATGAGGCTAACAACACTGTGAGGCTAACAACACTGAGAGGCTAACAACACTGAGAGGCTAAAGACACTAGAGGCTAACAACACTGTGAGGCTAACAACACTGAGAGGCTAACAACACTTGAGAGGCTAACAAACACTGAGAGGCTAACAACACTGAGAGGCTAAAGACACTATGAGGCTAAAACACTGTGAGGCTAACAAACACTGAGAGGCTAACAACACTGAGAGGCTAACAACACTGTGAGGCTAACAACACTGTGAGGCTAACAACAGTGTGAAGCTAATGAGGCTAACGACACTGTGCTGCTGCGTTCAGTTCCTCTCTGCTCATTGTGTCGGACGGTCATAGGTGAATAAAGTTTATTTGAACGTCTCCAGATGAAAACATCTGGACTCTGTTCTCACATCATCACAGACGTTTCACCGTCTTACAACTGTGTCTGTGGCCCCGCCCTCTGTGATGTCACAGGATCTATCATCACTCCCTCTGTTAATGATTCATCTCTTCCTCCTGTTTGTTCTGTTCTACTACACATGATGATAACTTTCCCACGATGCAACAGTGAGCGTGAACAAACTCACACCACACACACACACACACACAGTGAAGCAGCTCCTCTCTAATCAAACTGACACATTTTATTATTCACACATGCAGATGACAACAACAACAACAACAACAAGTGTTTACACTTTAATGTGATGGATGAGTCAGAGCAGCAATGAATCAATGAATCAATTAGCATGAGAGGAATTTATTAATGTGACGCTGCAGATTCGCTACAACACTGATCAAACACCACCACGTGTCAGAGTCTCTACAGGTGACATCATCAGCTGATGATGTCAGAGGTAAGGTTTGAAGAGACGTGGCCTGGACGTCCACCACCGTGAAAGGCTTTTATTTTGAAAGGACAGACCTGCTGAATGTGTGTGTGTTCACCTGGATCAATAACTCATACATTTAAATCTGAATATGTGACAATGAAGTGAGTGGAGAGACAAATGGCCTCACACACACACAAACACACACACACACACACACCACGTATAAATATAGATGACGCTCATAACAAATCAGATGCTGTTGGATTTACTCGAATCGATCACTGCTGTAGACAGAGGTCAAAGGGCGTTAATATCAGAGAGAACGACTGGAGAGGTGATGGATG
>JAFELL010001833.1:0-15000 GCA_019059645.1 Caranx melampygus | reverse complement strand
TGAGAACTGTTGGGTCACTTCTGAGTGTAAAAAAAAAGAAAAAGTGAATATGACAGTTAGTGTGTCAGCTTTGAATCTGGACTGTAGATCTAACTAATAACGACAGAGGCCTGAAACAACTTCTCTGTCTTCACAGACGACCATGCGATCATTCCCGGCTCGCCCTCGACGTTAGTGTGTGTGTGTGTGTGTGTGAGAGAGAGAGAGTGAGTGTGTGTGAGTGTTGTGGTGAGTGAGTAAGAGAGATAGTCAGCGACTGTGATCCAAGATGGGGTTTGGTCGAGATCTGAGGAATTCACATGAGGGGTTACTGAAGCTGCAGGACTGGAGTTAAAGGTACCTCTGTCCACACCTGTGCACACCTGTTCAGAGTCACCACTGTCACTGGGATGTCAGGACTTTACATCACTGATCCTGCATGTGTGTGTGTGTGTGTGTGTGTGTGTGTCTCGCCCTGTAGCTGCTGGAGACCGTAAAGCGTTTCATGACTCTGCGGGTTAAGAGTGATAAGGAGTACGCTGCTCTGCTGCTTAGCATGACTCAGCAGACTGAGAAACAGGAGGCTGCTGATTATGTCAGCACAGTCAGCAAGGTGAGACTCACCTGTCCACGCTATCCTGCTCTGCTCTGGACTGAGCTGTTCATACAGGGTCCCAGGACCAGCTCTCCCAATCTGATCCCAGTTCTGGTCTCTGTCTCAGTCCTGGTCTCAGGTGGTCCGTCAGACAGAGGCGTTGGGTCGAGTGATGCGATCTCACGCTGACGAGCTGAACTCTGGACCTCTGCACCGTCTGGCCACGCTGATCCGAGACAAGCAGCAGGTGAAGAAGAGCTACCAGAGTCTTCATCAGCAGCTGGAGAGCCACAACCACAAGGTCTGATGGGAAATCAAGGGGTGGGGGGTGGGGTGGCAGGCAGGAAGAGTTAGCAATGTTTGACCTGTCAGAGGTCAGAGGTCAGTTCTCATCAGGTTGAAGTAGACTGAGCAATCGACCAAACCGAGATCATTTGATCGCTCACTCAAGTTAAAGTTTGTTCGTCTGAGTCACCTGTTGCTGTTTTGTTGTTGCTAGGTAACCAGGAGCGAACTGGAGAAGCTGAAGGCAACGTATCGTCAGCTGAGCCGAGACGCCAGCAACACCAAAGAGAAATACAGAGAGGCTCTGGTCAAAGGTCCCGCCCACTCTCACACACCTGCCGTTCAGCTTTTGACACACAGTTGTAGAATCTCTGACCCCTCCCCTCTGTGTTGTTGGTCGTCCAATCGCAGGTCGGAGGTGGAGCGTGCCCGCGAGCGCTACGACAAAGCAACAGCAAAGCTCCACAACCTCCACACCAGTACGTGTTGGCGGTGTGCGGCGCTCAGACGCAGCAGGACGAACACCGACGCCACGCTGCCCCCGCCCTGCTGGACGCCCTGCAGAGGATGCAGGAGGACATGACCCTCGCACTGTGAGTCACATGACACACTGACATGCTTCTGTGTGTAGGCGGAGCATCCTGGAAGTGTACTGTGACATCATCTGTATGTTTACATGTGTGTAGGCGGAGCATCCTGGAGGAGTACTGTGACATCAGCAGCCTGCTCTCTGAGGAGATCGTCAGGATCCATCAGGAGATCTCAGCAGCCGTTCAGCAGATCGACCCTCTGGCGAGTATCAGCACTTCATCGACGCCTACAGGTCAGAGGGCGCCGCCTGTCCGTCTGCTGGTTCACCTCTGACCTCTGGGTTACGCTTGTCAAATGTTTAGTCTCGGTTTCATTGGTTCCCCTCGGTGTGACATCATCACATGTTCAGATGTTCACATCTGTGTGTTCAGGTCACCAGAGAGTCCGGAGCCCAACGTGGAGTTTGACACCTCTCTATTGGAGGAGACAGAAACCTGCCGGCCAATGAGATCCGTGGAACACGCTGACGGCCGACAGCCTGCAGGTCATGTGAGTACTGCAGTACAAGTACTACCACACATACTGCTACAGGTACTACACACATACTTCAAATAAAGCAGTTCAAATAATAAAATTGGGGAGGTCTCTATGTGCTTGTCCTCCAGGTTGTCATCGCAACCGAGGAGCTGACGCTGACTCAGCAGAATCTGAGGACGAAGAGGCGCTGGCCGACGACCTGGACTCCAAGATCCAGACGAGTCAACCAGAACGCTGAGAGGAGGACGAGTGAGTCTGTTCTTCCTGTCCTCTCTCTCTCTTTCTCTCTCTCTCTCTCTCTGTTCTCTGTCTGAGTCGATGTCTCTCGCCCTCAGCTGTGTCCTGCTGCTCAGTCAGAAACTCTCTCTGCTCGAGCTGCGTCACGCCGTCCAATCACTACGCAGCTCTGAGGCCCGCCTCGCCTCCCAGAAGGCCCTGCTGGATGCCAAGATGGCCGCCGCTGCCACCTCCCCTCCTCCACCACCACCTCCCCCTGCACTGCCATATGAGGATGACGCCCGCTCTGTTGGCTCCACTGTAAATATTAGTTATTGATTGATTAGTGATTGGATCTGCACAGGAACTACAAATCAGGGGACTTTCAAAATAAAAGCTCAGCTGGATCTTGTGTGTGTGCAGGATAAGAAGGAGAGGAGCTCCCGGTTGGACACTCTGCGTCACTCGTTGGCTGGGATGATCCGCTCTCCTAAAGCCATGTTAGGCTCCTCCTCCTCGGTGAGACACTGATGTCACTGATGATGTCATCACCTCATGGCCTTTCAGTTGTTTTCTGTTTGTCTCTTGTCAGTAAAGTTTATTGAAGTTTTTGTCTTTCCCCTTGCAGCAGTTCTTCGATGTGATCCCAACGTCGGAGCGCCCCCTGGCAGAGCAGGAGTGGTATCACGGCGCCATCCCACGCACTGAGGCTCAGGAGCTACTACGGCAACAGGAGACTTCCTGGTGAGGGAGAGTCACGGTAAACGGGCGAGTACGTCCTGTCGGTGTTTTCTGATGACCAGAGACGACACTTCATCATCCAGTTCGCAGATGTACGTGTCACCGCCTTGTTAAGACCTGTCAATCAAACTGTAGATCTGTCAGTCACTCCGGGCTCACGGTCCCCCCACCCCCACCCCTCACTCACTCTCTCTCTCTCTCTCTCTCTCTCTCTCTCTGGTAGAGTCAGTACCGGTTTGAAGGCACCGGCTTCTCCACCATCCCTCAGCTCATTGAGCATCACTTCTCCACCAAACAGGTCATCACCAAGAAGTCTGGAGTCGTGCTGCTCAACCCCGTCGTCAAGGCAACAACTCAACTTTACATCTCAACTCATGACTCTGTTACACACACTTACTGTGTCCACTTACTGATGTCACTGTGATGTCACTTCCTTTGTCCAGGACAAAAATGGATCCTGAACCACGAGGACGTAGCTCTGGGAGACCTGCTGGAAAGGTGATCACACACACTCTCACACACACACACACACACACACACACACACACACACACACACGTCAGCTGCATGAGTAACTAATGGCTCGTCATGTCCCATCATGCCTTGCTGTTCACTGGTTACCAGGGTAACTTTGGTGAGGTGTTTAAGGGGACGCTGCAACGTGACAAAACACCAGTCGCTGTGAAAACGTGTAAAGAAGATTTACCTCCAGAACTGAAGATCCGCTTCCTGTCTGAGGCCAGGTCAGCACGCCATCAACAAACAACCACATCAACAAACATGTGTAGCAGTTCTCTGTGATTGGCTGGTGTCTGATTCTGCCTGTCTGTGATTGGCTGCAGGATCCTGAAGCAGTATGATCATCCAAACATCGTGAAGCTGATTGTGTTTGTACGCAGCGACAGCCGATCTACATCGTCATGGAGCTGGTTCCTGGTGGGTGGAGCTTCTCTTCCCTGGTATTGTTGGTGGCACGTGAACAGGTGTGTGACTGACCCCTCGCTGTGTCTGTCAGGTGGAGACTTCCTGTCCTTCCTGAGGAAGAAGAAGGACGAGTTGAAGACGAAGCAGCTTGTTCGCTTTGCTGTAGATGCTGCTGCTGGGATGGCATACCTGGAGAGCAAGAACTGCATTCACAGGTATGTCCCCTCTGTCTCACCTGTCTCCTCCTGTCTCCACCTGTCCTCACATGTCTCCACCTGTCTGTCTCAGGGACCTGGCAGCAAGGAACTGTCTGGTGGGGGAGGGCAGTGTGTTGAAGATCAGTGACTTTGGGATGAGTCGTCAGGAGGACGATGGAGTTTATTCTTCATCTGGACTCAAACAGATCCCGATCAAATGGACAGCACCTGAGGCCCTGAACTATGGTAACACCTGTGACACACTGTGACACACCTGTGACTCACCTTGACCTGGTTTTAAACAATATGAGCAAGTTAACTCACTGTCATGTCTTCTGCTCTGTGATTGGCTGCTGCAGGTCGTTACAGCTCAGAGAGCGACGTGTGGAGTTATGGGATCCTGCTGTGGGAAACCTTCAGTCTGGGGGTGTGTCCGTATCCTGGGATGACCAATCAGCAAGCCCGAGAGCAAGTAGAGAAAGGTAAAGATGCAGAGAAGCAGCTGACCTGTCCTGCAAGGGGAGGGGCAGCGCGTCATCTACCTGAGCATCGTCATAGTGGGGGGGGGGCTCATCCTGGACCTGTTCATGTCCCACACATCTCCTTATGTTATTTACATCGTTTCTTTACTGTATCAGTGAAATCTGCTGCCTTCCTCCTGGTTGCTAGGTTACAGAATGGCGTGCCCACAGCGTTGCCCTGACGACGTGTACAAAGTGATGCAGCGCTGCTGGCAGTACAACCCGAAGATCGACCCAAGTTCTCGGAGCTGCAGCGAGACCTGGCCGCCATCAAGAAGAAGTGATGACATCAGCACGTCCTCAGTAGCAAAGACAAGTCACTTTTTTTTTTTTTTTACGTCAAGTGGGTGTGGTCAACATGTGGGTGTGGTTCAGAGACTTATCATCATAAACAAGACCATGAAAACACTAAAAAGACAAACACAGCATCTGTTAGCGACACACTATGACTAGATGGACCTGTTAGCATGCTCATGTTAGCATGTAGCATCAGAATTCATATGTGATTGATTTTGTGTTGGCACCACAGCTGAAAGGAGGATAATTCCAGAAACATCTTAACGTTAAATCTGGAATAATGGGGCTGTTAGCGCAGTATGTGGTGTGATTAATGAATTCTGATCCGAGGACTCTTACATATCGATGAACAGATGGAGGAAGTTAAATACCGGACACTAATCTGGGACTGAGACACTTAAAGACAGATGTTTCAGTGTTTACGTTAAAAAGTCAAATGGACGAAAACTGAAATCTTCTCTATTTATTGTCGATTGAAAAAGTAAATAAGCTCAGACTTTAAGCCACACCCCATCACTACAGTAACCATGGCGACAGATTAAACACTAAAAGTGGTTCCACCATTGAGGACCAATCAGCTGTCAGCACTAACATAAACTCTGTTTATTTCTGTTTTTATTTATTATCTTTTTATATTTTTATTCTTTTTATGTTTGTTTTGAAAAATAATATACAAACTGTTGAAACTTGGACTTTACTTCAGAAAAAAACATCTGTCAATCATCACACAGACCATGCCCACTCTGACTTCTTCTTTTCTTCTTTAAGTGTTATTCCAGGAAATGTTTCTGACCAATCATGGGCCAAGTTGTTGCCACCAAACGTTTTACTTTGAAAAATCCAAAGAAGGAAAAGAACAGATTTAGTTTAAATGTCAAAATTAAAAAGTTATTTATGTTTATTTGTTATAAATTTGAAAATTGGCTTCATGTGTTAATTAGTCAAGAGTCCTGATTGGTCGTCACTTCCTGGACTGCATGAGGGCGGAGTCTAAATGTTGATGTCAGAGCTACTGACACTACTGTTACTGTAAATAAAGATGTTTTTACATATTTTTTGTTAAATCATCTTTGGGTTTTTCTGTTTTTGTTTTTTTACTTATCGCCTCTTTGTCTTTTATATTTGTTTAAGCTCTTTATAAAAATATTCTAGCATTTGTTATGAAAATAATCCATAAACACTTTGATGGTTTCTAACATTTTTATCTTTAAAAAGTAAAAACATTGAATATTATACAAGATTTATAATGTGTTTATTTTTCAACTTTTATAAAAAATAAAATAAATTGTAAAATACTTGCTAAATGTTTGTTTCCCCAAATTAAAACATCAAGATTTTATCAAATAAAAAAAGTATGAACACTGCATTTTTCAGTGAAATAATTTAAACCAGACAAATTGGGGTGGGAGCTGGAATGAAAAACTTATTTGTGCATCAGGAAAATGTTTATTACAATATTTTATCAACGACTCAAAGACAGGTCAAACAGAAAAACACTGCATCTTCGTTAAAACTGTAAACTCCCGAATAACGTCGGCAGAGTCGCAGGTTTGGGGTGGGGCTTATAGCCGATCCGCTCGTTAATGAGCTCCGCCCTCGTCACTGCCGTTGAGGAAGACGATGAGGCTGAGGCTCCACCCCCGATTATGTCAACGCTGATGACCGATGCCCCGCCCACCCCACCTCCTGACTCCGCCTCCTCTCGCTGACGCTTCCTGGCCTAAGACAAAAAAAAAAGACCAAAACAACAAAGCAGATTAGTTTTTTCTTTGATCCTGTTCTGAGAGTATTGATGGGTATTGATTAGTAATGGTCATAATTGATAACTTTTCACCTCAAGCTCCTTCTTGACGCTTTCAAACTCCTCCGTGTCGTCGATCTTCAGCTCCAGACGAGTAGGTTTCCTCCTCAACATCTTCTGTTTTCTTCTGTTGCTGTGGAAACACATCACATCGGAACCAATGACGACAGAGACGTTACAATTCCGCCAGCTGTTCCTCGGTTATCCTAACAACTGTACTTAGTTCCTATGTCAGTAGCTTTCAATGCTAAGCTAACAGGTCTTAATACAAAAGAACCACAGGATCCGGATTCAGGTCACCTGCATCAGTACCGCGACTACTGTGGTAGCATGTAGCACAATGCGTGACACTGACTCTATGTAACGCTGTGAACCTGTAGCGCAGACCAGGGCAGTGTGACTGAAGGTAAACTGAAGCTAAGCTAAGCGTCTGACGTCAGTTAAAACCTCTAAACCCGGTCAGTTACACAGAGAAATAACGGACGGTTCCTCCCCCGTTTGTGTCACGCGCGTCCCGTGTTCGTGGTAAAGATGCGTAACGTTTACCTGGCAGCTGTGCCGTGGATTTCCCGGGTTTTCTCTCCTTCTGTTTGTGTACTGCTGCCTATTGCAGCGACCGGAACAACTACCTTTGACCCCGGAAGTCCTCTAATGTTGACATCCGGGTCACGGAGCAGAGAGACGCCGACGCTCCGTTTGTCTCAGACTGTAAGTTTGTTTAAGTTGAATATTTCAACACAGCTCTTACCTGGTCATTAACACCTGAGGTGCGTCTGCTCAGGTGCACGGGACGCAACACGCTGCGTCCCGTGGACAAATAGCTGTTTGAATGCTAATGCTAATGCTAACACGTTGTGTATCGCATTCATTTCCTCTGTTTTTTTTTTTTTTTACCTGATCGCGCAAAGAACTGAAGATTTTAACGGAACCGGATCGAACCGGTGTCGACGATTCGCCTGAAATATAATATCACAGTATAAATGATAGAATTCTGTTATCAATTCAGTCTCATTGATCGGCAGGTGACGTCAGATTAGGGGTAGGGCTCTCAACTTTTATGACAAGATTTTCTCTGTTTTGTCTTTGTGTGTTTTTTGTTATCTAGTTTTCCAGCAGCCAAAGAAGAAGAAGAAGAAGAAGAAGGTGAAAATGTCTGACGAAGAGGATATGGCTCCGGCCGTGAAGAAGAGTCGTGTCTTCTATGGAAGCCTGGAGGAGAAAGAGCGAGAACGCCTGAGCTCAGAGATGGCGAGCAGCACGACAGCAGGAAGTGACGCGGTGAAGGCGGGGATTGAGGCAGGAAACATCAACATCTCCTCAGGTGGGTCAGGTGTTATAACTGTGCTATAAACTACAGGTGTGAGTGTGGTGACACTGAGTCTATTTCCCATGATGCTGTGCAGGAGAGACTATGGAGATGGAGGAGCGGGTCAGTGAACGGCAGCAGGAAGCGCTTGCAGAGTTTGAGCGGCGGCGGCGGGCGCGACAGATCACCGTCTCCACTGATGACGCAGAGGTGAAGGCCGGCCTCCGGGCACTGGGAGAGCCAATCACGTTGTTCGGAGAGGGACCAGCTGACCGCAGGGAGAGGTGAGAAATAAAGTTTCTACCTAAATGAAACGTGATTTCAATCAGAGTTCATTACTGATGAAGTAAAGTTTGTGTGATGTTTGCGTTCAGGCTGCGAAGCGTCCTGTCAGTGGTCGGACCAGACGCCCTGAAGAAGTCGAGGAAAGATGAGGAGAGAGCCAAGAGGTCACATGACGAGGTCAGTACACACTGAGGCACACACACAAACACACACTGAAACCTAAACCAACACGCACACTGAAGCACTAAAGTACACACCTTCTTTCTGACCAATCACAGTGCCAGCAGACGTGGTACCACGAAGGCTCCGCCTCTTTAAGGGATGCCCGGTTCTGGTTGGCAAAGTACTCTCTCCCACGGTGAGTTGGCAACAAACGTGTGTTGTAGTCATGAAACAGTGAACAACACACACACACAATGTACAGGTGAGACAGGTGGGATGTTGGAGGGATCTGATTGGCTGTGATTGGTCCATCAGTGCGATGAGGCGTTTGGATGCTGCTCGTGCTCAAAAGGATGTTGCCGAGGCAACCAGGGCGATCCGTCAACAAGAGCTGCACAAAAGTCTTAGGGTGAGACGGCGTTCATTTCCTGAATGAGATGATGTCATCAAAGCGCTGCAGTTTTATTCATTTCCTGTTTCTTCACCTGAATCGTCTTCTTCTTCAGAACTGAACAACTTCTGCAGTCAAATCGGTGACGATCGTCCAATCAGCTTCTGCCACTTCAGCCCTGACTCCAAGATGCTGGCCACGGCCTCCTGGTAACAAGCCACACCCACTGCTAATATTTGCATAAACACAAGCACATAGGCATGGTCGCCCACACTGGCTCAGCATTTGATTCTAGGTTCATCAGGATGACGCTAATGCTAACATGCTAACCCTCCCAACAGGAGCGGCCTGTGTAAGCTGTGGTCCGTCCCCGACTGTAACCTGATCCGCACACTCAGAGGTGGGTGGAGCTTCTTACTGTCTGTCAATCACCTCAGTCGCCTCTGAAGTTATGATGTCTTACGATTATTGGTTATTGATCATCAGTCAAAACTCTGTTCATGTTTATATGTTTGGAGTTTTTATTCATATGTAACTGAGGCTCCACTTCTCTCTGTCCCTGCTCTCTGATTGGCTGAAGGACACAATACCAATGTGGGCGCCGTCGTCTTCCGCCCACAAGCCGGAGTCTCTCTCGACCAATCAGACGTCAGCTTGGCCTCGTGTGCAGCTGATGGGTCTGTGAAGCTGTGGAACCTGGAGAGGTGAGGGGGAGGGGCGTCCTGCCTTTATTGTCATCCTGTAACAGTCATCAATAATCTGTATGTCTCGTTGTCCTAGTGATGAGCCCGTGGCGGACATTGAGGGTCACAGTGAGCGAGTGTCCCGGGTGACGTGGCATCCTTCTGGAAGGTTCCTGGGAACGACCTGGTAAAATGAGTACTAGTACACACTCTGAGTATGTGTACACATTGACTGTGTGAACTAATACACTGTGTGTGTGTGTGTGTGTAGCTACGACAGCTCGTGGCGTCTGTGGGACCTTCAGGTCCAGGAGGAAATCCTCCATCAAGAAGGTCACAGCAAAGGAGTCCACGACCTGACCTTTCACCCCGACGGATCACTGGTTGCTACTGGGTACTGACCATTGCTATTACTGTGACTACTACACTATACATATACATGGTGTCTCTGACCCCCCCCCCCCCCCCTCTCTGTCTGTGGTCCAATCAGAGGGCTAGATTCGTTTGGCAGGGTGTGGGACCTTCGGACTGGACGCTGTGTTGTTTTCCTTGAGGGTCACCTGAAGGAGATCTACACCCTGCACTTCTCTCCAAACGGGTCAGCGAATCATAGACCAGCACACTTACAATAGCCAATCAGAGGAGAGCTTTTTACAGCAATATTTATCAGATGAAGTCAATGTGTCGTTTTGGTCTCACAGGTATCACCTGGCGACAGGAAGTGGTGATAACACCTGTAAGGTCTGGGAGCTGAGAAACAGGAAGTGTCTGTACACAGTCCCCGCCCACCAGAACCTGCTCTCTGCCGTCCGCTTCCAACGTAAAACTTTTTTCCTCCATTTTAATGTTCAAAATGTTTATTTATTTTTCCTGGTTATATCTGTGACATCACTTCCTGTATTGTATGTGTAGCCACGGATGGTCACTTCCTGTTGACTGGAGCATACGACAACACAGCGAAGGTCTGGAGTCACCCCGGCTGGACACCGCTGAAGACACTCGCTGGACATGAGGGGAAGGTACAGACGCTGCGTTCTGATTGGTCCATTTGGATGCTGCTGCTGCTGAGTGGTGAAGTTTAACACCTGTTCTTGTTTCCAGGTGATGGGCGTCGACGTGTCACCTGATGGCAAACTGATTGCAACCAGCTCCTACGACCGAACCTTTAAACTCTGGCTATCTGAGTGATGTCACCCGTGACATCATGTCACAGTAGCAAGGTTTTTTTTACTGTTGAAAAGTCAAATGTTTTTGTTTTTTTTCATGAAATAAAAATTTACATTTTTGAATTGTCTGTTTTGTATCTATAGCAACAAACGACCTGATTATTAGAGATAAACAACATGAATCAGAAAGTTACAATGTGAAATGTGGTTCTGTGGTTTTCAGCAGGTGAACTCAGCACAAGGTGACAACACCTGTCATTCACCTTGTTAGTGTTTATGGACGACAATAAGCAGCGACATGATTCAAAAGGTCACATTTATTACATACAATCAATACAACAATACAAACTCTGTGTGCGCGTGCGCATCACAGCAGGGCACTCTTGGCGTACGACAGTAAACACAGTGATTGGTCAAAAGATGCTCGTAGGTCTGCCCACCCTGCTTCCAGCCGGGTGGAGAGACGCAGCAGTGCTGCCATGGCAACAGCATCCTGCGACAACGAGCGGAGGTGGAGCTGAAAAAAACAAAAAACAACATAAATTAAAAGGAACCAATGAAAGTTTTCACAATAAAAGTCTGAAAATTGTCAAGTTCATAAAGTCATGTGACTTTGTTGCACTCTGATTGGCTGACCTTCAGGAAGAGCGCCAGGTAAGCGTGAGCCAGATCAAAGTCCCGCCACTGGCCAACATACTGTCAATCATATTGATGAACGCTAGCAGGAGGCTGCTGTCTCCACCCCCCTCTGATGTCAGACAGGTGAGCTCAACAGACAGCGCTGCCGGCCCACAATCCTTCAGGAGACGCACCGGGTGGTCAACTGCAAAGAGCGGGAGAATCTGTGGTTATTGATTTAATATTGTTTCGTTTTGTTTTTTCACACAATCACACACACACACACACACACAGAAGCTGTGACATCATCAATGTGAACCAGAACTCACATGATCCAGAATCCAGAGCTGCTTCCAGAGCAGAGCCGAACTCTGACCTCTGACCCAGTGACCCCAGCTCAGCAGCTTCGACTGCAGCAACAAAAACGCATGTCAGACAACTAACAGTTCACCAACCAGACAGGAAGTGCAGCTGCAACAGGTCTACCTGTGGTTCCTGTCTGTTGCCGTGGGTAATGTGAATCGAGGCGTGAGCCCGGGAACCGTCGGCAGGAAGAACGGAGCGGCGGCTGCCACGGGAGGCGCAACGGGTTTATTCTTTCTCTACAAACACACAAACATTTCCTGTTTTATCCAGAGACTCTGAACCACGTCATATAAACAGTCTTTTTCCTCTGCTTATCTGTGATTGGTTGGAAAGGTGAAAAGCCGTCAGGTGCCACCTTGATTTCGTCCAGGTTGAGGAGACATTTCCATCGAGACTCTGGCAGCAGCGACAGCGTCACCAGCTCCGCCCCCAACTGATCAGCGGACTCGTATGCATCATCCAGATCCTCTGATGTCACTTCCTGTTGTGATTCATCTGCTGTGACACCTGGCAGCATCTCCACAACTGGTTGGAAGTCAGCTGGGAGGGGGCGGAGCCCACTGGTCCACACAGGCTCTTATTGGTCCTGAGGGAGGAGAGCTGTATTGTGACTGGCTGTTTCAAAGGTCAGCTGATCAGTGAAGTCATGATTACATCAAACACTATGTAACATTAAAATGTCAAAACAGACCAGAGGTAAACGCCCAGACTGTCAACGTGAGCTGTCGCCAAGAAGTCTCCGGTTGGGGACATGGACACGCCCACTGGCGCCATGGCAACCAGGAAACAGTCAACGAGGCTGAGGAGACAAGGTGATTAATTAGTGAGTATTTAAATATGTTTATTGATTACTGCATATTGAAGTTGAGGTCATACACCCAGATCACATGACTGCGTCTGACTGGATGTCTCCACTTACCAACCAGAGGGGAGGTCCCAGGTACGAACGGTGCAGTCCATTGCCACGGTAACCAGCCAGCGGCCATCAGGGCTGAATGTCTGAGGATATACAGAGAGATTGTCTTTGATGCCACCGCTAATGTTGCTAATAAACTGTTAGCTGTGTTAACTCTGTTTTACCCACCATATCGTTTATGTTGCCACGGTGACCTGCAAACTTCCTGACAACCCTTCTGGTTTCTATGTCAACCACCAGTAGTGTGAAGTCATCCAGTGCTAATGCTAGCATCCCGCTAACATCAAGAAAGAGGAGAAACTTGGTTAGCTGTGTTCAGCGTTAGCTACCTTTCTCTGTGTAGCATCATGCTAGCTGTTAGCTACCTTTCTCTGTGTAGCATCATGGTAGCTGGTGCAGCATTTAGCTTCAACTGTTCTTCTTGTTTCTTGGTTTTAAAGCGCCAGAACTTGAGCAGCCAATCAGAGCCGGTGGTTAGGGTCAGCTGATTCAGAGTGTCCGTGGCAACGCCTCGCACCACACCACTGTGAGCTGCAGCAGAGGGGCGGAGTCAGCAACAGACAGAGACACCAACTGAATAGATCACGCACGAGAAACAGATGAGCGCACCTTTCTCTCCGTCACCGTAGCAACCACGATGCAGACCGGACTGCAGGTATAAACGTCCACGCGCCCACACGACGAGCCAATCAGGGCAAAGTTACCACAGGAAGTGATGTCAACAGCCTGGAGACAGGAACAGAAAGTGATGAAGAGCACATCAGATGACTAACATAACCCATAACACATTTACGCTACTGAGCGTTACCGTAGCAACAGCTTCCCTGCGAGGGCAGGGCGGCAGCAGATGGTGAGCTCCCATGGTGCACCTCTGATAGTTCCATGTCGTGGTTGCTAGGCGCCCACGATGACATGCGATAATTCCGTCCCAGTCTGATTGACGGTGGCAGCTGAGAGAGAGAGAGAGAGAGAGAGAGAGAGAGAGAGAGAGAGTTGATCAGGTCTTTAGATCAAACACCTGACGGTGGTTTTGTGTCGTTGTTGTTTTGATGCCGACCTGAGGAGAACACTGTGATGGCAGGAAGACGCAGCTGCTCGTAACACAGACTCTTCTTCTTCTTCTCCTTCTTCTTGTTGAGGGACCCTGGACCCACACACACACACACACACACACACTCTTAATGAATGAATTCTGATTGGTGGTCACCATAGTAACCAGATTACAGAGCGGGGACTGACCGTGACCCAGGTTCTTGTTGAAGCGCTCATGGACAGTGGAGAACGACTGTAACGTCCCGTCTGACCTACAGTCACCACGGCAACACGCACAGTCAACAACCAATCACTGATCAATATTATCACTCACAGACCACAACTACACATACATCCTACCTGCACTGAGGATGTTTTTTCCATCATTGCCGTGGTGACGGATGGTGGTGGGTGGGGCACTGTGACCCTGACGACTCCTCAGAAGTCTGGCTCCGCCCCCCTCCTGGTCAAATATCCACACCTACAAACACATCATGATGACATCACTGAATCCATGCACAATCAATAAACAGTAAACACACGCTGGTGTTTATGTGTCACGTCTGTTTGTGTGTTTGACCTTGATGGCGTTATCGGCTCCGTTAGTGACCAATAGCGGCTCTCCATGCAGGAAGGTTGCTGCGGCAACAGCTGTGCTGTGGGCATGTCTCTGCTGAGCGACCAGCTGACGACGCTCCAGATCCCAGATGCAATGTGGCCCTGCGGACTGGCGGACGCCACGATGGGAGGACCATCTGAGAGAGACAAGGAAACTCTGAACCTGAACCAGATCTGGATCAGAGTCTAGATCCACAGGAAACTGTTTCTGTGATCAAATACATGATGTTCGATCCAGATTCAGGTCTTTGTGTGAAACTGATCGTGTCTGAACCCGGGTCAAGTCTGAACCTGATCCACAGTCTGCTTCAAAAGGTCGGGGGTCAAAAGTCAAAGAGTTATGGAGCAGACGTGAAACAACCAACGTACCTGTTCTGAAAGCGAGTGAGCTGATTGGTCCCCAGTCCTGAGTGAAGCTCATCAGCGTCTCGTCCAATCGGATGTTGTGAATGATGATGCGGCCTTTTGCCGTGCCAACACCGACCACGTCCACTGCAGGACTCTGGGAAATCAAGTTTTTATGAAAACGTCTGATAAATAAACAACATTCACATACTTTATTGATATATTATATATTTATTATATTTTACAGGTCCATCATCTGATGACATCATCACTGTCATCCTTACACTTCCTGTTGTTTTCAAAATAAAACACAACAGACATAAGGAGGAGCTGACCTGCTGCAGAGCTGTGACACCTGATGACCAACCAGGAAACGTGAACAGCAGTGTACTGAGGAGGAAAACAAACACATGAGGTGATACTCAGCAGGTGAGGACAGGTGTATGCCACTGGGGCCAGGTGAGGTCATGTGACATGTGTTGAATGGT
>JAFELL010001832.1:0-47467 GCA_019059645.1 Caranx melampygus | reverse complement strand
GGCGGAGAAGAAGCACGTCACTGTAGAGTTTTGATCGCGGGCAGGACAGCAGTCCTTGGAGTCGCAGAAACTGGAGGTTTGCACTGATTTTTATTCCAGTTTTTGTCTCTTTTCAGTCGTTCACTGTGCTTCAAATCCAACTCTGCCATTTGTCCCTGTGTTCAGTGTCTCTTAACGCCGCTGATGGGGTGCGTCTGGCAGCTCGTTTGTGGACACACCGTGCAATGAGATGAACACGGATCACTTCTTAGACGTAAGTGAAGTAACTCACTACAGGGAAACAGGGGTAATGATAAATGTGAAGTTGCCGACACCTGTTACACACATGAACTCCTGTTTTAGGAGATCAAGGCTGTGGGACTGAGCTTGGAATCACTCCTGTCATCATTCGTGGAGAGGAACTGAAACAAAGAGGTTTGGAGGTCTGACATTTTTATTGATGTGATTAAAAAGTAAACAATTAAACTAAAACAGTTGCTTCAGAGAAAACAGAGGAGAGTGCACCAGAGTTACTGCTCACCACTGCGTTTAGACGGCTCCGTTTAAAGTCACTGGAAGTAATACTGGGTTTCTAAGGAAACCAATGACACACTGCACATTTCCCAGTAAGATGTATTTACTTAACATGTGTTAGAATTATTTTTTCACAAAGAAACATGTACAAATATAATGAACAAAAACGTCATTTTCATCACATTCATGCAGTCTCTCTGTAAAGCATGTACAGTCTGACATTTTCATCTTGATCACTGGGAATCAGGTCATCAGTCTGGTTTTCTCCTCTTTACCTGCTCAGGTATCTATGGAGTTGGAAAGGCAGCAGAGCATCCTCTGCATTAGCAGTCCTGAGCCACACACCAGAGGGTGCGACCCAGACCATTGCCTGGGGGGAAGGGCATCGTGTACGACACGGTGGACTCAGCATCAAGGGAAAGGTATTCTGGTTTCGTTCCTGTGATAGAACCTGTTGAAACATCATATGAATGAATGTCATTGTCATCTAGTGACTCCAGGGAAGCCAGAGACACTCACATCATCTGCTGCCCATCCTCCAGAGCTTTAAACTGCACGTGTGTTTTGTCTGTAAATCACCATGTGTCATGTCAGCCTGCTGCTGTGACTCTGACCTTTGTGATCCTCCAGCTTACACGCTCTGCCACCCTGACCTGTCGCACTGAGCTTTAAGCCGATTTCAGTAAATCCCTTTTGTATGTAGTTTCAGCTGCATGCACCACGTTTGTATTGTGTCGTGCAGAGGTGAGTGTTTGCCTGCAGGTGTAAGCTTCACAAACGCACGGGTCCAGCTCTTCTTATTGTAAATCTATAGGACACGTGTTGTGCACAGATGCATGTCAAGGTGTAAAATGAGAGATCAGATGAATCCTCTTCGTCACACTCTCATCACGTGTTTGTTTTTTTTTTTTTGTAGACCACAATGCCAGGGATGAAGAGAGACTGTGGTGGAGCTGCAGCTATTCTAGGAGCTTTCAGAGCCACCATTAAACAGGTGAGGTGACCTTTAGGATTATCCCTCAGCAGCCACTACAACTGTTCGTTTAACCTCTGATTCTGCAGCTTATTTTTTATTTGATCAGATTCTCTCCTTTTGTTTCCTGCAGGGCTTTAAGGACAACCTCCACGCAGTTTTCTGCCTGGCAGAGAACGCGGTCGGAACCTCGGCCGACCCGATGACATCCACACCCTCTACTCTGGAAAGTGAGACTGAATTTCATGTGGTTTTCTAATCATTCCCAAAAGTGTGAAGAACTTCTTTGTTTTGTTTGGTGCAAATCAGCAGGAATGCAAATGGTCTGCTGTGTGTGTGTGTTTCATGAAGGACGGTGGAGATCAACAACACTGATGCAGAGGGCAGGCTGGTGCTGGCTGATGGGGTGGTGTACGCCAGCAAAGACCTGTCAGCTGATATCATTGTGGACATGGCCACTTGACGGGCGCACAGGTGAGTGACTGTTGTAAAAGTTTTAGGGGAAGTATGTTTTCAACAAAATGAGCTAAAGGGAAAACTCTGTGCTGCTGCTGCCGTCCAGGGGATCTCCACCGGGAAGTACCACGCAGCGGTGATGACCAACAGCGAGCAGTGGGAGGGGCCTGTGTGCGCGCAGGTCGCAGCAGTGGAGATCTTGCTCACCCTCTGGTTTACTGCCCCGAGCTGCACTTCAGCGAGTTCACCTCCGCCATGGCCGACATGAAGAACTCTGTGGCAGTAAGTGATGAGGAAACCCCCCCCCCCCCCCCCCCCCCCCCCCCCCACCACCCCCCCCAGAAAACCCAGATTTAGCACAACAGCTAGTTTCCGTAGTTACTAATCTCCCTGTTTAGCTTCAGTTGATGCATCTTTTCAGTCGTGTGCTCTGTCTTTGCTTAGTCACTGATCGTCAGCAGAGTATTTATAGTAGAATATATTTTCATGGACATGCGTTATTATTCATTTCCTGACGTTTGTCATGTTTTCCTAACGCCGTGACAGGATCGAGAGAACGCCAGAGCTCCTGCGCCGGCCTCTTCATTGGTTCCCACCTGGGCTTCGACTGGCCTGGAGTCTGGGTCCACGTCGACATCGCCTCTCCTGTTCACGCTGTGAGTACTGAGCACCGTCTGATGAGCACCCAGACAGTTTGCACTCGTGATTTTTGTCCTGGAGCAAATCAGGTGATGAGCATAACTGCTCCAAGTGGCCAGTAGCTGGCTTGCCAAAACACTTTACTGAAGCTGAAATGAGAAGAAGAGCAAAAGAGGCGTTAGTTCGTTAGAACTTAATACTTCTACCTCAGAAATGAACCGAGCTCAGGCTGTGCTTTTCTGTAGCTGTTGACTCTCTGTGCTAATCACCACTTAAACGTGTGCACATAGATATATTTGATCATCGTCCACATTTGTTCATCTCTGCATGTAAAGTTTAGCTGTTATTTTGTCTTATTTAAAAACTGGGTCAGTCTGATCTGAGACCAGTGAGTCATTCTCTCAAAGAAGAAGGTCAGCAGATTTCGTTAAGGAAGTTGGCAACAACAGCTCAATAAAGCCAAACAAGTTTGTTGCAGCTTTAGCTGAGTTTATAAAATGTTCCTGTGTGAGCACAGCTGAGACGAGTGAAGGTTGAACGTACACGACAAAAGGTTCAAAAGGTCACGAATCTCAGCAAACAGAACTAATGAGATGAGTGTTCAGCAGCGTCACAGCGTGGTGTCGTTCACTCGTTCCCCTTCTCTAACGAAGAGCAACAATAGTGAGCTTAATTTTAGACCTTGTGTTATGTATAACTAGAGTTTCCTTCTCTAACATGTGACATCAACAAAAATCACCTGCATGTAGAGTTGCACTAAACTGGTGATGTCCAGACTGTCCATGTTGAATGTTGACGTCCACTAGAACCAGCTCTGTCTGCAGAAACAGTGACTTTCACTTTGAGAGCTTGTTGTTTTCTCCTGGTGTTTTGTCTATCTTGTGCTGTTTTTAGAACCGATCTGTAGCTCCATGTTTCGTGTGTCGTTTCCAGCTGCATCTCAATAAATCAGAATATCATGGAAAAGTTCATTTCTCTCAGTGGTTCAGTTCAAATACTGAAACTCCTGTATTATATAGATTCATTACACACAGACTGAACTGTTTCATGTCTTTGTTTCTTCAAATCTAATGATGATTGTGACTCACATTTAATAAAAACCCCAAACTCCTCTTCACTCTTGTAACCTTAGGATGTCACACTCTCATCAGCTAATGAACTCCAGACACCTGTAGACGTTTCCTGAGCCTTTACATGGTCTCCTGCTTCAGACTGCTGACCTCCATCATTTTCTACTTTATTGAGAAGCACCTGTGATTTCAGCACCTTTTTATGAGCCCCCAGCTGCAGAGCCAGGATTACACCAGCTCTTCACCTCAAGAAACAATAAAAACCCGCTGCTCTGCCCGGGTCTTGTGATGCAGCGTAGTTACACTGAGCAGGATCATTGGGTTTTAGAACAAACGCGGCTTCAGGTTTCAGGTTTCAGTCACATTAGCTGGCAGCTGAAGCTAAGTTCAGGGTAGATTTACAGCACTGACTCTCATACTGTGATCTGACTCTTGTTTTCTGTTTGATTTGATCTGTGCAGGGGGAGCGAGCCACGGCTTTGGGGTCGCCATGCTCATGGCTCTGTTCGGTCAGGCATCAGATGACTCCATGTTGAACCAAGTGTCTCCTCTGGGCGCAGCCACCAACGTGTCTGAAGACCAGATGGAGCGCGACTGCAAAAGACGAAGACTGGTGTAGGACACACAGGCAAACGACGGTTTACTCCCCGACTGCTCCGCTGCCGCCACACACACCCAAACTGTTGAAGCGAAGTGCTCATCCAGTTAGAGATTAAACATTTAAGCTGTGATTCAACTTCCTGTGTTTGATGAGATGTCACATGCTGAATAAACGGATAATCATTATTAAACCAGACGTGTATGTATGAAGATGATAAAACACTGGCCCTCGTTTGTCCTCCTGTCCTGGTGTTTCATGCACTGATCACCTCCGTTTTTCAGTTTCTCTCGACAGAAACGTGTTGATTATTATAAAATGACTGATCCATTAGGAGTTTCACAATGGCCATTTTTATTCTGTCAGCAGTGATTCTGTGTGCTCATGATTTACCTCCTGAATCATTAACCTTGTTTTCAGTATCCAGATCTCCAGCAGGATCCTTGTGGTGTTGATACATCATACAAATCAACATGTTGTGTAACACATTGTGATAAATACTGGATCAGATTCAGTAAAGCTAAGCATTTCTCTTCTTCTTCTTCTTCTTTTTTTGTTTTTTGTAACACTGCACTTTGTATTCATCCTGTGAAAAGTTGGGCCATGTGATCTCTGGACCAAACTGAGGACCGGGTGCTCACTGCAGATTCACATAGTGTCAAATTAGCCATGACAGACATCAGCACAGAATACCACACACACACACCACACACACACACACAAGATGTCAACTGTAAGTACTGAACAGATTCCAGCACCATTGATGTTTTTCCACCTTTGTGACAATCATTTCTCCTTCAATAAAAGGCAGTGCCCTCTGACTCTGTGTTCATTCACCAGTACAACAATACTCTAAAGACAGAAAATGTGTTTACCTGACTGAAGTGGTGAAACCTGATGGAAAGACCAAGAAATGGAGAACAAACTTTTGTGTTTGTGTTTCCAAGATCAAGAGTTCACTCTCACTACATCAACATTAGGGATGTTAATACGTTTACTCAGACTACGGTGGCCTGGAGGGAGCTGAGCTCTGCGGGCCACCGTACATCACCTTACCCTTAAAAAATAACAACGAAACAGTGTTTGACAAAGTAACTTTGCAATGTAAACAAACAATATAAAGAAACTGACCACTGACAGTTTTTTAAATGAAGTACTCCAGTTTCAAACCAATGAATAGATAACATGGGAAATGATAGCTAAATGAACCCCCCTTTTTTATAGATTCATAAAGGGTTGTTTTTATAGATTATTTCTTGAAGAACTGAAGCCAACAAACTCGTGACTTCCTGTTACTGACGTCGGCGTATGATGTCACGTGCCCACGTGGTCACATGACTGCATCAGGTACCGGTTCCCCGACTCAGAGGAGTTCAGTCAACACTGTCAGACTCACCGCCGAGCACTGACACCTCCTCCTCCTCCTCCTCTGCTGCTGCCGTTAACCCCCCCCCCCTCCGGTCTCCGCTCTCTTCTTCTCCCCGCTGAGAGGCCTCCTGCTCCCCGTCAGTCATGTCTCGGAGAGCCGCCGCCGTCCTCCTGCTGTCGGCGTGTTGTCCGCTGTGTCCGCCGGAGTGTTTTCAACCCGAAGCAGCCGTGCTACATCCGCATACCGAGGAGGAACGGCTTCGGTCTCAAGTAAGAGACACTGATTTATGGTTTCTTCTTTTTCTTCTTCTTCTTCTTCTTCTTCTTCTTCTCGAGTTGTAGAAGAGTAGCGTGGAGGTAACGGCTAGCTGCCGTTAGCTCGGACAGCGGTTAAACTTATCAGACGGCTGGAGGAGGTGGATGAGATGAGATGAGATTAGATTAACCGGCTCACAGACTGTGACACAGATCCACCAGCAGCTGGTTTACAGAGCCGGAACACGTCTTGGTTTGGCTCTGTGGCTGTGGCAGACAGGTCGGTGCAGATTCATGACAGTTTAATGTCCATTTAATCACTTTAATCACAAATCACGAGGCTTGTTTATCACATGTTAGAGGGAGGTAACGACACTGTACGTTTCCTTCTGCAGGGCGAGTGACACGTTCAAGTGTCAGGAATACAGCTGGGATTTTAGAAACACACACACACACACCTCGTGTTTTATCATACAGATGCAGAAAATGCAGCTTATAGGATTTCTCTTTCATTGGAGTAAATGACATTACAAAAAGCATCTTTACATTTTGAACATTTTGCACTTAAACGATAATAAACCTTCTCGTTGTGGAGGAACTGGACAATTAGCTGACGCTGACGTTAGGTTTTCCATCATAAGTGGAAGGTTTCGGTGACCCATGACCTTCAGCAAACAGGCAGGGGAGTTTCGATGAAGCATGAAACTGTTGTGACAACGGCACTTATACAGTTTTACAGGAAGTTCAGACTGAGCTAAATATTCCTGTAAATCTGATCTCTCTTAATTTCTGTCCACACGCTGTTTCTTAGCTCGGTTCAATGTGCAGTTGTTGTGAAATCCATTTTTATTACATCTCAGCAGAGCGTCATCCCTCTGGGCCACCGTACTGATGTTGACCTGTCTGTTCACAGAACTGCTCCTCGGCCTCATGAGTACCTGAACGTGTCTGATCTGCCCAAGTCGTGGGACTGGAGAAACATCAACGGCACAAACTACATGAGCACGACTCGCAACCAGCACATCCCCCAGTACTGTGGCTCCTGCTGGGCCCACGGCAGCACCAGCGCCATGGCAGGTAATGACTCACAGGCGGCGGGCGCTGGTCCTCCTCACAGCCAGCTCACACGTGTATTTTAATATAGACTCAGTGGTTGCACTTCCTCTTTACACTGAGAGAAACTGGTTGTCGGCCGTTAATATCTGGTCTGTTTGTGTCACAGTTCTGAGTTTGCTCTCTCACCAGATCGTATCAACATCCAGAGGAAGGGAGCGTGGCCCTCGGCCTATCTCTCCGTCCAGCACGTCATCGACTGCGGCAACGCCGGCAGCTGCCACGGCGGGGACCACGACGGGGTTTGGGAATACGCCAACACACACGGCATCCCAGACGAGACGTGCAACAACTACCAGGCTAAAGACCAGAGTGAGTCAGAGGAGCAGGAAAGAATCAATCACTGATCAATCAGCTAATGCAAAAAAACAAAAAAGGCCCAGACAGCTGAGTCAGAGTCAGATCACCCCTTCTGTCCTTCGCTGGCTCCCGTAGAAACGAGCATGACAGTGCAGGCTGTAGAGAGCTCTTCTTCTGTGATGTAAAACCCGTTCATTCAGTTTTTAGTTTAAGATAAAGTAAATTGTTGTGGGCTCTACACCCACACCACTGAAACACAACATACTCACATCAATAAATAACATCAATTAATCAATACAGAGATCAAAGGTAGCGTGGAGCCCTGGGTTTAACACTGGTCATTATTATTATTTTAGAGAAGTTATGAGAGAGACAGGAAATCAGTTGAGAGACAGACAGACAGACAGACAGACAGAGAGACAGACAGACAGACAGACAGACAGACAGACAGACAGAGAGACAGACAGACAGACAGACAAAGAGACAGACAGACAGACAGACAGACAGAGGAAAGACATGAAGCAAAGAGCCATGAGTTGGATTCAGACTGAGGCTGCTGAGGTTTGGACTTCACCTACAGGATGTTTACTCTCAGTTTGTGTGTGGAGATCAGATGTGAGATCAGATGTGAGCACATGAAGAGGCCTGCTTGTGTGGCCCGTGTGGCCTGTGTGGCCCGTGTGGCCCGTGTGGCCCGTGTGGCCCTTGTGGCCCGTGTGGCCCGTGTGGCCTGTGTGGCTGCGATCAGAGCCGATTCCTCAGCTGATAACAGCAGTTTATAAAAGGCCTTATCGACAGTGTGAGTCTGAGATGTGATCTTCTGTCCACAGAGTGCAAACCCTTCAACGAGTGTGGCACCTGCACCACGTTTGGAGTGTGCAACATCGTGAAGAACTACACCCTGGAAAGTGGGAGATTACGGAGCTGTGAGCGGGAGAGAGAGATGATGGCAGAGATCTACGCCAAAGGACCCATCAGGTCCGTTTGTTTTACAGCTCATGCATTAATATCACAGATATACAACAGTTATATAATTATATACAGCAGGTTTATTTTTGAAGGCGCATGTTCAAACACCTGCCGAGTCAGACGCAGCGAGGAACCACATCCCCCCCACAGATAAAAACCACAGACACAAACACAGAGAGCGAGTCACGAGTCTGAGCGACGATAGAAACGTTTCAGTTTGATCTGGAAAGTCCAGACAGATCTCAGGTCAGCCAGAATCTGTCCCCGCGAGGACAAAAGATGTAAAACAGTCTTTCACAACTGCCTTTGTACCTCCACACAAAGGAGCGCAAAAAAGAAAGAGAAAGGAACGAGAGGAATTCAGCTGAAAGAAACACTTGTGGCAGGAAGTTTATCAGCTGCCGCCATCTTCTAGATCTGAGTGTGGTGGTTTCAAGAGACCTGTCAATCAAATCAGTGTACAGGCTTCAAAGGAAGGTGTTTGATATTATAGTTTCACACACACACTTTGTCACATCATCAGCTGGTTCTTAAAGGTTCGTCACTCTGCAGGTGTCGACCAGGTTTTACAAACCTGGAAAATCCCATTCTTCTCACTTTGCACCTGCAACATTCAACAACCTGCAGAAAACTGTAAACCTTTCGCCACTTTGCTCCTTCAGGCTCTTTCACTCTTTATGACATCACACTTTACTTCCAGATGTTCCATCTGTGCGCCCTTCACTTCATCATTGTTAAGCATTTTATTATTTTTATTGCACTTGTTTTTGACTTGAATGTGTTTGAGTTTCATGGTAAAATCAAACATTATTATCGACATTGTTGTTGTTTGAGCTGTGACGTCTGTGTGTGTGTGTGTGTGTGTGTGTGTATATATCTATATATATATTTGTTTCTCCAGCTGTGGGATCATGGCCACCGACAAGCTGGACGCCTACACCGGAGGTCTCTACTCTGAATACCAGGAGGAAGCTTTCATCAACCACATCGTGTCCGTGGCAGGGTGGGGGGTGGAGGACGGAGTCGAGTACTGGGTCGTCCGCAACTCCTGGGGGGAGCCGTGGGTGAGTGGGTGTCAGAGAGACGATGTAAGACAGTGACAGAGGGTCAAAGGTCAGAAGAGCTAGGTTTCTAAACAAGGAGACGCAGTACAATGTTTTCTTTCTTTCCACAAGTTTATTATTAGATAAATAAAACTCACTTTTATAAAAAACACACAGTGTTTCAGACTCTGAAGAGGCTGAATGTTTCTATAACGTCACACGTCAGTAAAAACTTTCAGGGGAATTAACATCTGCGTCAGAAGTTTGACCAGGATCAGACAAACAGTACGACAGGAAATGTGATATCCAGCCACAGTATTTTATCACCGTCACCATGGAAACTATTGATTAAATATAAGATAATATGAGATGAGACTTTATTCAACTTCCAGGAAACTTCCACAAAACTTTAACTGAAGCAAACAGGTGGAAAAAATAAGAACACACACACACACACACACACACACACACACACACACTATACACACACACCTTGTTCTTTAAAACTTAACCTATGAAAATCAGTTTCCTTATGAGTGAGGTGATGCCTTCAGATCACCAGAGACTGATTTTTAATTAATTAAGTGATTGATTGATTGATTGTTTGATTGATTGATTGATTGATTGATTCCTCCTCCTTTGTGTGCAGGGTGAGAAGGGCTGGCTCAGGATCGTCACCAGCGCCTACAAAGGAGGAAGCGGCAGCAAGTACAACCTGGCGCTGGAGGAGGACTGCATGTACGGAGA
This sequence comes from Caranx melampygus, assembly GCA_019059645.1. Lineage (NCBI taxonomy): Eukaryota > Metazoa > Chordata > Actinopteri > Carangiformes > Carangidae > Caranx > Caranx melampygus. The sequence goes on along the minus strand of JAFELL010001832.1, from coordinate 37,423 downwards.
CCCGATTGTCCCTAAGGGCTACCTGTAGGAGAGCAGAGGGAAAGTTTTTATTTGTAAAAGCTTGAAAAGGGAAGTTCAGATTTTTCTTTATGGAAATTTTATCTGCAATTATTTTGTACACTTTTAATCAGGGTCAGATTTCACCTCTGACGTTGGAGCTGCTCGATCAGTGCAGATCTTCTGTTTTTAATCGCGGTGACGTCTCTGTGCCGGAGACCAAACTCGTCAGTGCCACTGACCTCTGTGCTGCAGGAAAAATGAAAGAAGCCACTGCATGTTGAACAGCCACAGTAGAATAAAAGCTCATCAGCACATTCATGCTTACACACACACACACACACACACACACACAGCAGGTTTTCTGTTGAAAACCTCTAATGCAAACTGACTCAGCCAAAGAACTGGAGTGTTAATGATTTGTTTTGCACGGCTCCAGCACTGAGTGTCCTCGGCGTCTGGTTGCACTACAGTCAAAAGCTTGACAGAGAAAAAATCAAACTTTAATTGTGCCTTATTTGCATATTTTGTCTGTTTTTTTTTTTCACGCCAAACAATCTGCAAATCAGATATTTTCAGAAAACAAATGTCTTGTGTTTCAAACTTTGCCAATAAACACATGAGAGTGATTCTCAGCACAAAGTTTCCGAAGTTTCCGTTATTTTAATCATCTCATCTGACACCTCGATGACCCACCAGTCTCCTTTATCTCCTGTTGCACATTTCATACACTGACTTAAGTTTATTGAGCCTGTCGTTGGCTGCAGGAAGTATGGTGGCCCTGAGGGCTCAACACACTGCAAAGTATGGAAGCCCGTTTCCACCAGAAAAAGAATTAAACCAAGAGGGATAAAACGTCAAAATTGTGAGCTAAAAGGTCAAAATTGTGAGATAAAAAGTCATAATTATGAGACAAAAAGTCGAAATTATGAGATATTTTCACACAGCAGTTCAAGTAGGAGCTCTTGATGGAAGCCCATTTCTGTCAGAAAAAAAATAAATAAAAAAAAGATGGATAAAAAGTCAAAATTATGAGATAAAAAAGTCATAATTATGAGATAAAGTCAAAATTATGAGATAAAAATGTCATAATTATGAGACAAAAAGTAGAAATTATGAGATAAAAAGTAGAAATTATGAGATATTTTCACACAGCAGTTCAAGTAGCAGCTCTTTGGAAATGGGCTTCTGTAGTTTTTTGCTTAAAATCCTTTCAAGGATGCACTTGCCTAGTACAATCCCATGTGAATCAGCAAGCAAATTAAGTATTTAATTTGTCGTAAAGCCACGTTTAAAATAGTCCTCAATGTACTCACAATCCATTTTTAGTCCCCATTCCCATACCGAAGAGCTCATACTTGAACTACTGTGTGATAATATCTCATAATTTTGACCTTTAGCTCACAATTATAACTTTTTTTATCTCATAATTTCGGCTTCTATCCTCTTTCTGGCAGAAAAGTGCTTCCATTAAGAGCTCCTGCTTGAACTGCTGTGAAAATATCTCACAATTTCAACTTTTTATGTCATAATTTTGACTTTTTATCTCATAATAAAACATCAAAATACAGGGAGGGGGCTCTGCAGACACAGTCACCCCCACACGAGTAGGAGTCCGTGATGATCAAGCTGGATTTCTGTTGTATAGGTCCATAGTTTGTTTTTTTAGGAAAATCCTGCAGACGCCACCTTCAAGTATTTTGAGTTTATGAGTCAAAAACGTGACATTGTATGACTATGACTGCGTAAAATTAAAAAACAAAACACGACATATTCAGTTTTTTTATTTTAAAACATCCAACATAAAAATAGAAAATCAAATGTACAAGGTGAAAAAAGAAAAATATTTGCTTCGTCTCCTCCATCGTCCAACCAGCTCAGCGACATCTGTGTTTTTGTTGAGAAACTTCACTCGGACAAAGTGAAAAGTTCATCTCATCGTCTCCGAGCTGCGAGCGTTCACTTTTCATCCAGATCACAGATCGTCTGTCTCCGTCCGGCCGTCTTGGTAAAAATCCACAACGGGAAAGTTTTCAGTGTCCGTTTCCGCATCAGTTGATCATGATGAAGTTTGATTTACAATGAGCTGAAACAACAAAAGGAGACAGAACAAGTTGGTATTGATTGAGAAGGAGGAAGTGAAGAGCCCTGTGCTTCCTGCTGATGTCTGTGAACCTGCACAGCTCCAATGTTGACGTGATTAACTGGAGTATTTTAAGCTCATATATCACATCACATCTCACCGATGAACTCGGCCACAGGGTCGTGTTCTCCTTCTGTGCGGATCGTTCCCGCGATGCTGTCGTTCTCCAGGATCGGCAGGAAGAGCTGAACAAAGTCTGACGTGTAGGGAGGAGCGATCACGTCCAGCACCTGCACAGACAAACACAGGAGCTCAGTGTGACTCTGTTCGACAGGTGTTTTGCAGCAGTGTGTAATGTGTGTAATGTGTAAATGCAGCAGTGAAACTGTTTAAAATTCAGTTCATTGACCAATGCTGACCTGTCAACACAAAGGTCACGTTGTTTCCCCGGCTGCACGAGATTCACCATTTTCACAATCAGTCTCAACAATATGTGTTCGACAACAGACAAAACATCCTGGATTCAGGCTGAATGTTTCCAGTCGTTAACACTTCAGAGCTCCTCTCTCACCAAATCTAACACAGGTAACTAAACCAAATTCAAACAAGCTGATAGCTTTATTGAAATAAGCTGGTAGAGGTTCACAGTGTGAGCAGAGCTCTCACCTGTCACCTGTCAAACACAATCTGAGACACATAAAAACTCATCTCTGAACCATGTTATGGCCTTAGGCGTGTGAATCCTCCTGTAACGTCTGCGAGTTTGTTCCTCTTCCACATTTTCTCTCTTCACCACTTGTGTTGGTCAGAAGCTGCCGTTACCTCGGTGACGAAGTATCTGATGAGGGAGATGTCCGTGTTGAGTTTCTCCAGACACTTCCTGATGTAGCCGACCACCGGCAGGACGTAGCCTCGGCTCAGCAGGTGAACCATCCGGTCCAGCAGTGTCTTCTTCAGCTCCAGCTGAGGAGAAAGTAAAACACACACACACACACCTCACTACACACTGACTTCTGATGAAAAGGGAAATGATGAGTGTTGGTTTAAGGTGGATCGACACACACCTGCTCCATGACGTCCAGCTGAGAGTGCTCTGTCTCAAACAGTTTGATGAGCAGCTGAAGGACCTGAGGGTGCAGCAGCTGGTGACACGTGCAGATCTGAGGACAGGGACCAGTGAGGCTTCAAATCAAAGACTGAAGACTGAACCTGCAGAGACCTGACACCTCTTTGTTTTAAAGCTCTTCATACAGCTGCTGTTCATTTTTATTTGTTTTTTAGATCCGATCCACCACTGAAAGTCCTGAGCTCCTCCACAGCTGCTCCTTTTGAATTAGAGTTTATAAATCTACTTTAATGTTGAATTTATTTTGATCCGTTTCTTTTCATTCTGTTTCAGCTATTTGCTCCAACTGTATTTGTTTGTTTTGCTTCAAGTATAAAAGACACTGAGCTGCATTTGTATACACTTGTATACAGTATTATACAGTGGTATACAGTAGTATACAGTTGTATACAGTAGTATACAGTAGTATACAGTGGTATACAGTAGTATACAGTAGTATACAGTGGTACAAAGCATACCTCGTCCAGCAGAGCCAAGTGAACTGGAGTGTGGTCGGTCTGCAGCTGAAAGTACCGCGGCTCAGACACGGTCCAGTCGACCCACTTCAAAACCCCCATAGCAACAACTGGGAACCTGAAAACACACACATACACACACACAAAGTCAGAGGTCAATGGGAAGTCATACATGTCAAGCCTTTCAAAATAAAAGTCTATCAATACACTGACTTTATCACCAGTTTGCTCTCAGATCTCTGTCACTCATTAACCACCTTCACCGCAGGTCTTGTTTGTTTGCTGCTCCACTCACCGGATGCACTGGTACAGCGTTCCCAGTTCAGCCACCAGCTCTGTGGCTCCTTTGTTCTCGTTGCAGCACAGGTTGTGAACCGTCTCGATGGCCTTCGAGGTCGACTTCAGCTCGTCCTTGTTGATGTTGACTCGCTTGTTCTAGGATTGAAGAGGTGTCATGTGTTGAAAAGAGCGAGAGAACTCGACAAGCAGGAACTCAGTTCTGCAAAGTTTTTGATCTTTAGTCCTGACAAACTCTGTTTTTCTGCCTGTGCAGGGTCAGTGAGGGTCACTGCTTCATGTCAAGAGCATGAAATGTCAGAGTCACAGATGTATTAATGTTTTTATATCTTTCATCACCTTGTCAGTTTGTCAGAAGTTTACACTTCCTCCAACAACCTCAGTTATTTCACTCTGAGAGCTGGAGCTGAGTCAGGTTTAAAGGCTCCTCACAGTTTCTGTCTGAATAAGATCAGGACACCCAGTGTTTCTTACGACGTCCTGGGCTGTTGATGTCTGACACCTGCCTGGTCCAGTGGTGTTTCCACCTGTGTGCTACTGTTTCTACAGATGAATGTGGAGCCTTCAGGCATTTGGAAACCGTTCCTAAGAACAAACCAGAACTCTGGAGGGTCCACAGCTTGTTGTCTTCACATACTGTACTTCCTCAATCATAAGCTGGTATTCACTGAAGAACCGGGTCTCTTGTAACATTACATGAACACAAATTTGTTACAGACTATAAGCAGATCTAAATCTCTTTCTGTACCTTCTTCCACGTCTCCACCACACTGGCAGCGTAGGCCAGGATGTGGATGTATTTGTGTTTGTGGTCTTGGTTGATCTTTGATCCGGGTTTAAACAGCGACTGCATGAACAGGTCCAGAAAAGCAGGAACTCTGATCTGAAGAGGGAAATATTTCAGTTACCAGCACGTTAACGATCGTCTGTCTGACGTAAACACAGACACTCCAGGTCCTCACCAGCTCCACAGGAGGAGGATCCATGCTGCTGAACATCTTGAACAGAACGGTGATGTCTGCAGGATTCAGGGCTCCTTTGGACAACATGGCTCCCAGGGCCTGGCAGGCTCGAGGGTAGGCTGCTGCAGTACCGAGAGCCAGGGTGATCTGACTGGCATCATGACCTCTGAGATACAAACCACAACCACAGTATTAACTGTTTCGCTGCTGCAGGAGAAGATTTACTGATTAAAACCTTCATCAGTTCCTCATTTGAACCTGACAGTGCAACTAACTGTCCACTGATCAACTATTTATTGAACTACTGAGAACAGACCATGGGCCCATACACTTGTGCAGTCAGCTGTACCTCTCGTGTGCAGACTTCTGCACCTCCTGTCCAATCCTTCGAACGGCTGAACCTCCCTGTTCCTCCTGAGCCAGGATGGACATCATCGCCTGGGCAAAGAGGTAGGTGTGCTCGCCATGACACACCATCTTCTACAGGAGAGAGGAGGAAACATCTGAGCAAAGATCAACAAACAGTAAATCAGGCACGGCACCGTGACCGAGCGAGAGCAGCGGGTTCTGTTCAAGGATGAAACCAGATCAGATTTTAGAGAACTCCTTCTCGAACGAGCTCTGAAAGATAAAAACCAACAGGGTTTACAGAGACTAAATGACTCACAGCAAATTCTGGCAGGTTCTTCTCCAGGTTTTCTCTCCTCCATCCAGCAGCGTGGCCAAAGACGTCCTCAGCACTCGGGAGAAAACCTCGAGCTGCTGACACGCCGTTGACACACTGGTGATCTCACCCTGATAACCAGCATCTGAAATGAGCTGGACACAAACAGAGAGGACGTGAACAGAACGAACGACTGCACATCAAAGAGCTGGACAGGCTCTTTTCCTATCGATAGAAACAACAAACTACAGGTTGTTGCTCCTGTTTGTGTCGTTTCTACCTTCACAGTGAAGTTGAGCATGAGACAGTCTGGATGAGCCTCTGCCAGTTTGTAGAAGAGATCCCTCCATGTGGTGTGTGCTATCATCTGTTCGAGCCAGGCAGGAGTCTGAGAAACACAGAGGGATGTTTTCATTTCATTTCATGTCTGCACTGACAAGTTCACACAAAGAAATCACCTCCCACCAGGGTCCAGAAATCTCACCTCTCCCTCCACAGTGAAAATAGAATCAGCTTTCTGAGGGTCAAAGTGTTTTATCAGGAGACTCTTCAGGTGATTCTCTACTCGCTCTTGGACCTGAGCAGGCTCCACACCTGTGGACACATCACAGATTAATGAAAGATACACAGTGATGCTAACAGGTGCAGATGGAATAACGACTCGAACAGGATGTATCTCTTGTCGTCTCTCACTCACCCATCTGGATGAGCCACTCTGCCAGCAGGTTGACGGTCTGAGCCACAGCAGAGTAGTTTTCAGAGAGAAGCTGGATGACGTGTTCTGGAGAACCACCTGCTTGGAAATACCTGAGAGAGAAATATAGTTTATGAGGAGATCTATTTCTAATATTTCAACTGTCTTTCTGTTATTGGTCAAAACAGAAAATCCAAGTGATTAAAAAAACAAATGTTGCTAAATTAATGGCTCAAAAAATGTGAATTGTTCAAACAGCATTTTATTTTACTTCTTACTTAGAATATGAATAAACTGCAAGAATTAAGTGTTTTCCTGGTGTAACAGTTTCCATAGAATAACCACAGAACCACATTGTGCTTGCACGAGGACACGGATGCTCACGTTTTGAGTGTGTTGAAGATGGCAGGCTCCATGATGTAATCTCTGCTGGAGAACTTCTGGAGACAATCTTCCTGGATCTTCCCGTCATTTTCTCCTTCAACATAACCGTCCTCCTGCAGGACACATGGTTCTGCTTCAGTGACAGTCTCATGTGAAAGTCTGAATTTAAGCTTTGCACCATAAAACTAAACATACAGTTCATTTTTTATACGTTCAGACTCAGAAAAGTTGCTCCTGCATTGTTTTATATTAATTATCAGCATCTGCCTCAACCAGGAACATAAAGAAATGAAATGCAAAATCCGACAACACTACATTAGTTCAATCTGAACAGAGGATCGATCATAACAACATCACTGTTACTGTAAACTATTGATCCAATATCAATACAGAGCTTCACAGAATCAATACAAGCTTCAATGAAACGATATTTTCTTACACTTTCATTATAGTAGAAAGAGCTCTGAGATGACTTTACAAGACACTTCTCTCCCACTGGAGCTGTGATATATATGAATTAGAAAGTGATCGATATGTGTCGAAGAAGTTTGCTTGAATAATCATTCATGCACTAACTGAATGTCCCACTCCTTACTTTAACAAAACTGTATGCTGAAATCTAACAAGTGTCGAAGTATGAAATCAGCTGACTATAGTTTCGACCCAAATGTATATACACATTTCAGGAAATCACTTGAGCTAATAATATAAACATGAAAACAGCTGGAAATTCTAGCTAAGTGAGCTGGTGTCAGTTAGCATGTGGACCTGTTAGCTTGTAGCCGGCTTACCCAGTCACTAATCTGCTGTTAGCTTTGATAATGCAGGGCATCTGAGCATCTGTGTGGACACGACTGTCTCTACTCTCTGTTACGTTTGTGGTGACTCAACGTCCCCGTTCAACTGTCACAACAAACCAGCAGCAGGTGCTAATGGGGCTGCAGCTGAGCTAACGGTGGCATCGCAGCTAGCTAACACTAGCTAACAGCAACAAGTCCCCACTTCTCACCATGTTGCCGTCCGGTCCTTCCCAGTCTCCTGCGCCGCTGTAATACTCCTCGTCCATGATGACGGGGAAGAGGAGGCGATCAACGGGCTGCAGTAACCGGGCTGCGACTTTATAACCTCAGTGAAGTGAACTGTGTATGTGTTTGTCCCACTGTGGAGGATGATGCTGCAGGAGGCTAACCTTTTCAGCTAGCAAGCTAACAACAACAGGAGGAAAATCAACATTCGAAAATGGCGAGACGTCACGCCCCCCGGCCAACGTCATCGACACATGTCGTCCCTGAGTTCAGACTGTCAGGTTCAGAATGCGGGATCAACACAGGGGAACAGTTCTCTTCAAAATCCATGTCTCATTGATCAAAACTGATCAGTTGATTGATTCTCAGTGAAAACTCCTCACAGTTTATAATCTTTTCTCTCATCATTTGAGGGTCACATGGAAAATGAACCATTCAGTTATCAAAGGATCTTCTACATCTCTCCGTCCATCAAGTTACGGAAGTGGATGATGTGAGATGTTCAGAATGGCCTCTAACATCTTCAATGAGCATCTCTCCACCACATCCTCAGTGAGTCCATCAAACATGACGGAAGTCTCCTGATGTCATTACAAGTGCCTCAGGATGTTTTTTAATTACTTTCTGTCTTTCCTGTACTTGAGCTGTGGTAACGCACAAATTTCCCTGTCATGAGATCAGTAAAGTATTATCTTATCTTATCTTATCTTATGTTTGGTCTGTAGGATTAACATTAACATGATGGACCAGGCCAGGGACACAGCAAAGTAGGGGACCAGGCCGGGGACACAAAGGCCCAATTCCCTTCCACCTCTCAGGACCTGAACCCTGACTGACTGGAGCAACATCAGTGAGTGAGTGTGAGAGCCTGAAAGGGTCCAGATGCTGTGATAGGAATGGGACAGGACCAGGACCAGGACCAGGACATGAACTGACATGATGTCATGGGACGCTCACACACTTCACGTGAAGGAGCCTATGTAATTTACCGGAACTAGAACCGGAACCAGTACCGGACCCCGAACCTCGAACCGGGATCGGTACTGGAACCATAACCGGAACGCGAACGGGTACCAGACACCGAAGCGGAACCGGTACCGGAACCAAATCCGGGATCGGTACCAGAACTCGACCGGTACCGGAGAGCAGGAATCAGGGGGGCGGGGGCAGCTGGCCGCAGCCGCTGGCTCGCGCTAAGAAAAGTAAAAGTTGAAAGCCACGCTGACCGTGCCGGCCAGCACGGAGCGAGCCAGCCACCCGTTCAAACACTGGGGCACACTGTACAGAGCAGGAATCAGGGGGGCGGGGGCAGCTGGCCGCAGCCGCTGGCTCGCGCTAAGAAAAGTAAAAGTTGAAAGCCACGCTGACCGTGCCGGCCAGCACGGAGCGAGCCAGCCACCCGTTCAAACACTGGGGCACACTGTACAGAGCAGGAATCAGGGGGGCGGGGGCAGCTGGCCGCAGCCGCTGGCTCGCGCTAAGAAAAGTAAAAGTTGAAAGCCACGCTGACCGTGCCGGCCAGCACGGAGCGAGCCAGCCACCCGTTCAAACACTGGGGCACACTGTACAGAGCAGGAATCAGGGGGGCGGGGGCAGCTGGCCGCAGCCGCTGGCTCGCGCTAAGAAAAGTAAAAGTTGAAAGCCACGCTGACCGTGCCGGCCAGCACGGAGCGAGCCAGCCACCCGTTCAAACACTGGGGCACACTGTACAGAGCAGGAATCAGGGGGCGGGGGCAGCTGGCCGCAGCCGCTGGCTCGCGCTAAGAAAAGTAAAAGTTGAAAGCCACGCTGACCGTGCCGGCCAGCACGGAGCGAGCCAGCCACCCGTTCAAACACTGGGGCACACTGTACAGAGCAGGAATCAGGGGGGCGGGGGCAGCTGGCCGCAGCCGCTGGCTCGCGCTAAGAAAAGTAAAAGTTGAAAGCCACGCTGACCGTGCCGGCCAGCACGGAGCGAGCCAGCCACCCGTTCAAACACTGGGGCACACTGTACAGAGCAGGAATCAGGGGGGCGGGGGCAGCTGGCCGCAGCCGCTGGCTCGCGCTAAGAAAAGTAAAAGTTGAAAGCCACGCTGACCGTGCCGGCCAGCACGGAGCGAGCCAGCCACCCGTTCAAACACTGGGGCACACTGTACAGAGCAGGAATCAGGGGGGCGGGGGCAGCTGGCCGCAGCCGCTGGCTCGCGCTAAGAAAAGTAAAAGTTGAAAGCCACGCTGACCGTGCCGGCCAGCACGGAGCGAGCCAGCCACCCGTTCAAACACTGGGGCACACTGTACAGAGCAGGAATCAGGGGGGCGGGGGCAGCTGGCCGCAGCCGCTGGCTCGCGCTAAGAAAAGTAAAAGTTGAAAGCCACGCTGACCGTGCCGGCCAGCACGGAGCGAGCCAGCCACCCGTTCAAACACTGGGGCACACTGTACAGAGCAGGAATCAGGGGGCGGGGGCAGCTGGCCGCAGCCGCTGGCTCGCGCTAAGAAAAGTAAAAGTTGAAAGCCACGCTGACCGTGCCGGCCAGCACGGAGCGAGCCAGCCACCCGTTCAAACACTGGGGCACACTGTACAGAGCAGGAATCAGGGGGGCGGGGGCAGCTGGCCGCAGCCGCTGGCTCGCGCTAAGAAAAGTAAAAGTTGAAAGCCACGCTGACCGTGCCGGCCAGCACGGAGCGAGCCAGCCACCCGTTCAAACACTGGGGCACACTGTACAGAGCAGGAATCAGGGGGGCGGGGGCAGCTGGCCGCAGCCGCTGGCTCGCGCTAAGAAAAGTAAAAGTTGAAAGCCACGCTGACCGTGCCGGCCAGCACGGAGCGAGCCAGCCACCCGTTCAAACACTGGGGCACACTGTACAGAGCAGGAATCAGGGGGGCGGGGGCAGCTGGCCGCAGCCGCTGGCTCGCGCTAAGAAAAGTAAAAGTTGAAAGCCACGCTGACCGTGCCGGCCAGCACGGAGCGAGCCAGCCACCCGTTCAAACACTGGGGCACACTGTACAGAGCAGGAATCAGGGGGGCGGGGGCAGCTGGCCGCAGCCGCTGGCTCGCGCTAAGAAAAGTAAAAGTTGAAAGCCACGCTGACCGTGCCGGCCAGCACGGAGCGAGCCAGCCACCCGTTCAAACACTGGGGCACACTGTACAGAGCAGGAATCAGGGGGGCGGGGGCAGCTGGCCGCAGCCGCTGGCTCGCGCTAAGAAAAGTAAAAGTTGAAAGCCACGCTGACCGTGCCGGCCAGCACGGAGCGAGCCAGCCACCCGTTCAAACACTGGGGCACACTGTACAGAGCAGGAATCAGGGGGGCGGGGGCAGCTGGCCGCAGCCGCTGGCTCGCGCTAAGAAAAGTAAAAGTTGAAAGCCACGCTGACCGTGCCGGCCAGCACGGAGCGAGCCAGCCACCCGTTCAAACACTGGGGCACACTGTACAGAGCAGGAATCAGGGGGGCGGGGGCAGCTGGCCGCAGCCGCTGGCTCGCGCTAAGAAAAGTAAAAGTTGAAAGCCACGCTGACCGTGCCGGCCAGCACGGAGCGAGCCAGCCACCCGTTCAAACACTGGGGCACACTGTACAGAGCAGGAATCAGGGGGGCGGGGGCAGCTGGCCGCAGCCGCTGGCTCGCGCTAAGAAAAGTAAAAGTTGAAAGCCACGCTGACCGTGCCGGCCAGCACGGAGCGAGCCAGCCACCCGTTCAAACACTGGGGCACACTGTACAGAGCAGGAATCAGGGGGGCGGGGGCAGCTGGCCGCAGCCGCTGGCTCGCGCTAAGAAAAGTAAAAGTTGAAAGCCACGCTGACCGTGCCGGCCAGCACGGAGCGAGCCAGCCACCCGTTCAAACACTGGGGCACACTGTACAGAGCAGGAATCAGGGGGGCGGGGGCAGCTGGCCGCAGCCGCTGGCTCGCGCTAAGAAAAGTAAAAGTTGAAAGCCACGCTGACCGTGCCGGCCAGCACGGAGCGAGCCAGCCACCCGTTCAAACACTGGGGCACACTGTACAGAGCAGGAATCAGGGGGGCGGGGGCAGCTGGCCGCAGCCGCTGGCTCGCGCTAAGAAAAGTAAAAGTTGAAAGCCACGCTGACCGTGCCGGCCAGCACGGAGCGAGCCAGCCACCCGTTCAAACACTGGGGCACACTGTACAGAGCAGGAATCAGGGGGCGGGGGCAGCTGGCCGCAGCCGCTGGCTCGCGCTAAGAAAAGTAAAAGTTGAAAGCCACGCTGACCGTGCCGGCCAGCACGGAGCGAGCCAGCCACCCGTTCAAACACTGGGGCACACTGTACAGAGCAGGAATCAGGGGGGCGGGGGCAGCTGGCCGCAGCCGCTGGCTCGCGCTAAGAAAAGTAAAAGTTGAAAGCCACGCTGACCGTGCCGGCCAGCACGGAGCGAGCCAGCCACCCGTTCAAACACTGGGGCACACTGTACAGAGCAGGAATCAGGGGGGCGGGGGCAGCTGGCCGCAGCCGCTGGCTCGCGCTAAGAAAAGTAAAAGTTGAAAGCCACGCTGACCGTGCCGGCCAGCACGGAGCGAGCCAGCCACCCGTTCAAACACTGGGGCACACTGTACAGAGCAGGAATCAGGGGGCGGGGGCAGCTGGCCGCAGCCGCTGGCTCGCGCTAAGAAAAGTAAAAGTTGAAAGCCACGCTGACCGTGCCGGCCAGCACGGAGCGAGCCAGCCACCCGTTCAAACACTGGGGCACACTGTACAGAGCAGGAATCAGGGGGCGGGGGCAGCTGGCCGCAGCCGCTGGCTCGCGCTAAGAAAAGTAAAAGTTGAAAGCCACGCTGACCGTGCCGGCCAGCACGGAGCGAGCCAGCCACCCGTTCAAACACTGGGGCACACTGTACAGAGCAGGAATCAGGGGGGCGGGGGCAGCTGGCCGCAGCCGCTGGCTCGCGCTAAGAAAAGTAAAAGTTGAAAGCCACGCTGACCGTGCCGGCCAGCACGGAGCGAGCCAGCCACCCGTTCAAACACTGGGGCACACTGTACAGAGCAGGAATCAGGGGGCGGGGGCAGCTGGCCGCAGCCGCTGGCTCGCGCTAAGAAAAGTAAAAGTTGAAAGCCACGCTGACCGTGCCGGCCAGCACGGAGCGAGCCAGCCACCCGTTCAAACACTGGGGCACACTGTACAGAGCAGGAATCAGGGGGGCGGGGGCAGCTGGCCGCAGCCGCTGGCTCGCGCTAAGAAAAGTAAAAGTTGAAAGCCACGCTGACCGTGCCGGCCAGCACGGAGCGAGCCAGCCACCCGTTCAAACACTGGGGCACACTGTACAGAGCAGGAATCAGGGGGGCGGGGGCAGCTGGCCGCAGCCGCTGGCTCGCGCTAAGAAAAGTAAAAGTTGAAAGCCACGCTGACCGTGCCGGCCAGCACGGAGCGAGCCAGCCACCCGTTCAAACACTGGGGCACACTGTACAGAGCAGGAATCAGGGGGGCGGGGGCAGCTGGCCGCAGCCGCTGGCTCGCGCTAAGAAAAGTAAAAGTTGAAAGCCACGCTGACCGTGCCGGCCAGCACGGAGCGAGCCAGCCACCCGTTCAAACACTGGGGCACACTGTACAGAGCAGGAATCAGGGGGGCGGGGGCAGCTGGCCGCAGCCGCTGGCTCGCGCTAAGAAAAGTAAAAGTTGAAAGCCACGCTGACCGTGCCGGCCAGCACGGAGCGAGCCAGCCACCCGTTCAAACACTGGGGCACACTGTACAGAGCAGGAATCAGGGGGGCGGGGGCAGCTGGCCGCAGCCGCTGGCTCGCGCTAAGAAAAGTAAAAGTTGAAAGCCACGCTGACCGTGCCGGCCAGCACGGAGCGAGCCAGCCACCCGTTCAAACACTGGGGCACACTGTACAGAGCAGGAATCAGGGGGCGGGGGCAGCTGGCCGCAGCCGCTGGCTCGCGCTAAGAAAAGTAAAAGTTGAAAGCCACGCTGACCGTGCCGGCCAGCACGGAGCGAGCCAGCCACCCGTTCAAACACTGGGGCACACTGTACAGAGCAGGAATCAGGGGGGCGGGGGCAGCTGGCCGCAGCCGCTGGCTCGCGCTAAGAAAAGTAAAAGTTGAAAGCCACGCTGACCGTGCCGGCCAGCACGGAGCGAGCCAGCCACCCGTTCAAACACTGGGGCACACTGTACAGAGCAGGAATCAGGGGGGCGGGGGCAGCTGGCCGCAGCCGCTGGCTCGCGCTAAGAAAAGTAAAAGTTGAAAGCCACGCTGACCGTGCCGGCCAGCACGGAGCGAGCCAGCCACCCGTTCAAACACTGGGGCACACTGTACAGAGCAGGAATCAGGGGGGCGGGGGCAGCTGGCCGCAGCCGCTGGCTCGCGCTAAGAAAAGTAAAAGTTGAAAGCCACGCTGACCGTGCCGGCCAGCACGGAGCGAGCCAGCCACCCGTTCAAACACTGGGGCACACTGTACAGAGCAGGAATCAGGGGGCGGGGGCAGCTGGCCGCAGCCGCTGGCTCGCGCTAAGAAAAGTAAAAGTTGAAAGCCACGCTGACCGTGCCGGCCAGCACGGAGCGAGCCAGCCACCCGTTCAAACACTGGGGCACACTGTACAGAGCAGGAATCAGGGGGGCGGGGGCAGCTGGCCGCAGCCGCTGGCTCGCGCTAAGAAAAGTAAAAGTTGAAAGCCACGCTGACCGTGCCGGCCAGCACGGAGCGAGCCAGCCACCCGTTCAAACACTGGGGCACACTGTACAGAGCAGGAATCAGGGGGGCGGGGGCAGCTGGCCGCAGCCGCTGGCTCGCGCTAAGAAAAGTAAAAGTTGAAAGCCACGCTGACCGTGCCGGCCAGCACGGAGCGAGCCAGCCACCCGTTCAAACACTGGGGCACACTGTACAGAGCAGGAATCAGGGGGGCGGGGGCAGCTGGCCGCAGCCGCTGGCTCGCGCTAAGAAAAGTAAAAGTTGAAAGCCACGCTGACCGTGCCGGCCAGCACGGAGCGAGCCAGCCACCCGTTCAAACACTGGGGCACACTGTACAGAGCAGGAATCAGGGGGGCGGGGGCAGCTGGCCGCAGCCGCTGGCTCGCGCTAAGAAAAGTAAAAGTTGAAAGCCACGCTGACCGTGCCGGCCAGCACGGAGCGAGCCAGCCACCCGTTCAAACACTGGGGCACACTGTACAGAGCAGGAATCAGGGGGGCGGGGGCAGCTGGCCGCAGCCGCTGGCTCGCGCTAAGAAAAGTAAAAGTTGAAAGCCACGCTGACCGTGCCGGCCAGCACGGAGCGAGCCAGCCACCCGTTCAAACACTGGGGCACACTGTACAGAGCAGGAATCAGGGGGGCGGGGGCAGCTGGCCGCAGCCGCTGGCTCGCGCTAAGAAAAGTAAAAGTTGAAAGCCACGCTGACCGTGCCGGCCAGCACGGAGCGAGCCAGCCACCCGTTCAAACACTGGGGCACACTGTACAGAGCAGGAATCAGGGGGCGGGGGCAGCTGGCCGCAGCCGCTGGCTCGCGCTAAGAAAAGTAAAAGTTGAAAGCCACGCTGACCGTGCCGGCCAGCACGGAGCGAGCCAGCCACCCGTTCAAACACTGGGGCACACTGTACAGAGCAGGAATCAGGGGGCGGGGGCAGCTGGCCGCAGCCGCTGGCTCGCGCTAAGAAAAGTAAAAGTTGAAAGCCACGCTGACCGTGCCGGCCAGCACGGAGCGAGCCAGCCACCCGTTCAAACACTGGGGCACACTGTACAGAGCAGGAATCAGGGGGGCGGGGGCAGCTGGCCGCAGCCGCTGGCTCGCGCTAAGAAAAGTAAAAGTTGAAAGCCACGCTGACCGTGCCGGCCAGCACGGAGCGAGCCAGCCACCCGTTCAAACACTGGGGCACACTGTACAGAGCAGGAATCAGGGGGCGGGGGCAGCTGGCCGCAGCCGCTGGCTCGCGCTAAGAAAAGTAAAAGTTGAAAGCCACGCTGACCGTGCCGGCCAGCACGGAGCGAGCCAGCCACCCGTTCAAACACTGGGGCACACTGTACAGAGCAGGAATCAGGGGGCGGGGGCAGCTGGCCGCAGCCGCTGGCTCGCGCTAAGAAAAGTAAAAGTTGAAAGCCACGCTGACCGTGCCGGCCAGCACGGAGCGAGCCAGCCACCCGTTCAAACACTGGGGCACACTGTACAGAGCAGGAATCAGGGGGGCGGGGGCAGCTGGCCGCAGCCGCTGGCTCGCGCTAAGAAAAGTAAAAGTTGAAAGCCACGCTGACCGTGCCGGCCAGCACGGAGCGAGCCAGCCACCCGTTCAAACACTGGGGCACACTGTACAGAGCAGGAATCAGGGGGGCGGGGGCAGCTGGCCGCAGCCGCTGGCTCGCGCTAAGAAAAGTAAAAGTTGAAAGCCACGCTGACCGTGCCGGCCAGCACGGAGCGAGCCAGCCACCCGTTCAAACACTGGGGCACACTGTACAGAGCAGGAATCAGGGGGGCGGGGGCAGCTGGCCGCAGCCGCTGGCTCGCGCTAAGAAAAGTAAAAGTTGAAAGCCACGCTGACCGTGCCGGCCAGCACGGAGCGAGCCAGCCACCCGTTCAAACACTGGGGCACACTGTACAGAGCAGGAATCAGGGGGGCGGGGGCAGCTGGCCGCAGCCGCTGGCTCGCGCTAAGAAAAGTAAAAGTTGAAAGCCACGCTGACCGTGCCGGCCAGCACGGAGCGAGCCAGCCACCCGTTCAAACACTGGGGCACACTGTACAGAGCAGGAATCAGGGGGGCGGGGGCAGCTGGCCGCAGCCGCTGGCTCGCGCTAAGAAAAGTAAAAGTTGAAAGCCACGCTGACCGTGCCGGCCAGCACGGAGCGAGCCAGCCACCCGTTCAAACACTGGGGCACACTGTACAGAGCAGGAATCAGGGGGGCGGGGGCAGCTGGCCGCAGCCGCTGGCTCGCGCTAAGAAAAGTAAAAGTTGAAAGCCACGCTGACCGTGCCGGCCAGCACGGAGCGAGCCAGCCACCCGTTCAAACACTGGGGCACACTGTACAGAGCAGGAATCAGGGGGGCGGGGGCAGCTGGCCGCAGCCGCTGGCTCGCGCTAAGAAAAGTAAAAGTTGAAAGCCACGCTGACCGTGCCGGCCAGCACGGAGCGAGCCAGCCACCCGTTCAAACACTGGGGCACACTGTACAGAGCAGGAATCAGGGGGGCGGGGGCAGCTGGCCGCAGCCGCTGGCTCGCGCTAAGAAAAGTAAAAGTTGAAAGCCACGCTGAGCGTGCCGGCCAGCACGGAGCGAGCCAGCCACCCGTTCAAACACTGGGGCACACTGTACAGAGCAGGAATCAGGGGGGCGGGGGCAGCTGGCCGCAGCCGCTGGCTCGCGCTAAGAAAAGTAAAAGTTGAAAGCCACGCTGAGCGTGCCGGCCAGCACGGAGCGAGCCAGCCACCCGTTCAAACACTGGGGCACACTGTACAGAGCAGGAATCAGGGGGGCGGGGGCAGCTGGCCGCAGCCGCTGGCTCGCGCTAAGAAAAGTAAAAGTTGAAAGCCACGCTGAGCGTGCCGGCCAGCACGGAGCGAGCCAGCCACCCGTTCAAACACTGGGGCACACTGTACAGAGCAGGAATCAGGGGGGCGGGGGCAGCTGGCCGCAGCCGCTGGCTCGCGCTAAGAAAAGTAAAAGTTGAAAGCCACGCTGAGCGTGCCGGCCAGCACGGAGCGAGCCAGCCACCCGTTCAAACACTGGGGCACACTGTACAGAGCAGGAATCAGGGGGGCGGGGGCAGCTGGCCGCAGCCGCTGGCTCGCGCTAAGAAAAGTAAAAGTTGAAAGCCACGCTGAGCGTGCCGGCCAGCACGGAGCGAGCCAGCCACCCGTTCAAACACTGGGGCACACTGTACAGAGCAGGAATCAGGGGGGCGGGGGCAGCTGGCCGCAGCCGCTGGCTCGCGCTAAGAAAAGTAAAAGTTGAAAGCCACGCTGAGCGTGCCGGCCAGCACGGAGCGAGCCAGCCACCCGTTCAAACACTGGGGCACACTGTACAGAGCAGGAATCAGGGGGGCGGGGGCAGCTGGCCGCAGCCGCTGGCTCGCGCTAAGAAAAGTAAAAGTTGAAAGCCACGCTGAGCGTGCCGGCCAGCACGGAGCGAGCCAGCCACCCGTTCAAACACTGGGGCACACTGTACAGAGCAGGAATCAGGGGGGCGGGGGCAGCTGGCCGCAGCCGCTGGCTCGCGCTAAGAAAAGTAAAAGTTGAAAGCCACGCTGAGCGTGCCGGCCAGCACGGAGCGAGCCAGCCACCCGTTCAAACACTGGGGCACACTGTACAGAGCAGGAATCAGGGGGGCGGGGGCAGCTGGCCGCAGCCGCTGGCTCGCGCTAAGAAAAGTAAAAGTTGAAAGCCACGCTGAGCGTGCCGGCCAGCACGGAGCGAGCCAGCCACCCGTTCAAACACTGGGGCACACTGTACAGAGCAGGAATCAGGGGGGCGGGGGCAGCTGGCCGCAGCCGCTGGCTCGCGCTAAGAAAAGTAAAAGTTGAAAGCCACGCTGAGCGTGCCGGCCAGCACGGAGCGAGCCAGCCACCCGTTCAAACACTGGGGCACACTGTACAGAGCAGGAATCAGGGGGGCGGGGGCAGCTGGCCGCAGCCGCTGGCTCGCGCTAAGAAAAGTAAAAGTTGAAAGCCACGCTGAGCGTGCCGGCCAGCACGGAGCGAGCCAGCCACCCGTTCAAACACTGGGGCACACTGTACAGAGCAGGAATCAGGGGGGCGGGGGCAGCTGGCCGCAGCCGCTGGCTCGCGCTAAGAAAAGTAAAAGTTGAAAGCCACGCTGAGCGTGCCGGCCAGCACGGAGCGAGCCAGCCACCCGTTCAAACACTGGGGCACACTGTACAGAGCAGGAATCAGGGGGGCGGGGGCAGCTGGCCGCAGCCGCTGGCTCGCGCTAAGAAAAGTAAAAGTTGAAAGCCACGCTGAGCGTGCCGGCCAGCACGGAGCGAGCCAGCCACCCGTTCAAACACTGGGGCACACTGTACAGAGCAGGAATCAGGGGGGCGGGGGCAGCTGGCCGCAGCCGCTGGCTCGCGCTAAGAAAAGTAAAAGTTGAAAGCCACGCTGAGCGTGCCGGCCAGCACGGAGCGAGCCAGCCACCCGTTCAAACACTGGGGCACACTGTACAGAGCAGGAATCAGGGGGGCGGGGGCAGCTGGCCGCAGCCGCTGGCTCGCGCTAAGAAAAGTAAAAGTTGAAAGCCACGCTGAGCGTGCCGGCCAGCACGGAGCGAGCCAGCCACCCGTTCAAACACTGGGGCACACTGTACAGAGCAGGAATCAGGGGGGCGGGGGCAGCTGGCCGCAGCCGCTGGCTCGCGCTAAGAAAAGTAAAAGTTGAAAGCCACGCTGAGCGTGCCGGCCAGCACGGAGCGAGCCAGCCACCCGTTCAAACACTGGGGCACACTGTACAGAGCAGGAATCAGGGGGGCGGGGGCAGCTGGCCGCAGCCGCTGGCTCGCGCTAAGAAAAGTAAAAGTTGAAAGCCACGCTGAGCGTGCCGGCCAGCACGGAGCGAGCCAGCCACCCGTTCAAACACTGGGGCACACTGTACAGAGCAGGAATCAGGGGGGCGGGGGCAGCTGGCCGCAGCCGCTGGCTCGCGCTAAGAAAAGTAAAAGTTGAAAGCCACGCTGAGCGTGCCGGCCAGCACGGAGCGAGCCAGCCACCCGTTCAAACACTGGGGCACACTGTACAGAGCAGGAATCAGGGGGGCGGGGGCAGCTGGCCGCAGCCGCTGGCTCGCGCTAAGAAAAGTAAAAGTTGAAAGCCACGCTGAGCGTGCCGGCCAGCACGGAGCGAGCCAGCCACCCGTTCAAACACTGGGGCACACTGTACAGAGCAGGAATCAGGGGGGCGGGGGCAGCTGGCCGCAGCCGCTGGCTCGCGCTAAGAAAAGTAAAAGTTGAAAGCCACGCTGAGCGTGCCGGCCAGCACGGAGCGAGCCAGCCACCCGTTCAAACACTGGGGCACACTGTACAGAGCAGGAATCAGGGGGGCGGGGGCAGCTGGCCGCAGCCGCTGGCTCGCGCTAAGAAAAGTAAAAGTTGAAAGCCACGCTGAGCGTGCCGGCCAGCACGGAGCGAGCCAGCCACCCGTTCAAACACTGGGGCACACTGTACAGAGCAGGAATCAGGGGGGCGGGGGCAGCTGGCCGCAGCCGCTGGCTCGCGCTAAGAAAAGTAAAAGTTGAAAGCCACGCTGAGCGTGCCGGCCAGCACGGAGCGAGCCAGCCACCCGTTCAAACACTGGGGCACACTGTACAGAGCAGGAATCAGGGGGGCGGGGGCAGCTGGCCGCAGCCGCTGGCTCGCGCTAAGAAAAGTAAAAGTTGAAAGCCACGCTGAGCGTGCCGGCCAGCACGGAGCGAGCCAGCCACCCGTTCAAACACTGGGGCACACTGTACAGAGCAGGAATCAGGGGGGCGGGGGCAGCTGGCCGCAGCCGCTGGCTCGCGCTAAGAAAAGTAAAAGTTGAAAGCCACGCTGAGCGTGCCGGCCAGCACGGAGCGAGCCAGCCACCCGTTCAAACACTGGGGCACACTGTACAGAGCAGGAATCAGGGGGGCGGGGGCAGCTGGCCGCAGCCGCTGGCTCGCGCTAAGAAAAGTAAAAGTTGAAAGCCACGCTGAGCGTGCCGGCCAGCACGGAGCGAGCCAGCCACCCGTTCAAACACTGGGGCACACTGTACAGAGCAGGAATCAGGGGGGCGGGGGCAGCTGGCCGCAGCCGCTGGCTCGCGCTAAGAAAAGTAAAAGTTGAAAGCCACGCTGAGCGTGCCGGCCAGCACGGAGCGAGCCAGCCACCCGTTCAAACACTGGGGCACACTGTACAGAGCAGGAATCAGGGGGGCGGGGGCAGCTGGCCGCAGCCGCTGGCTCGCGCTAAGAAAAGTAAAAGTTGAAAGCCACGCTGAGCGTGCCGGCCAGCACGGAGCGAGCCAGCCACCCGTTCAAACACTGGGGCACACTGTACAGAGCAGGAATCAGGGGGGCGGGGGCAGCTGGCCGCAGCCGCTGGCTCGCGCTAAGAAAAGTAAAAGTTGAAAGCCACGCTGAGCGTGCCGGCCAGCACGGAGCGAGCCAGCCACCCGTTCAAACACTGGGGCACACTGTACAGAGCAGGAATCAGGGGGGCGGGGGCAGCTGGCCGCAGCCGCTGGCTCGCGCTAAGAAAAGTAAAAGTTGAAAGCCACGCTGAGCGTGCCGGCCAGCACGGAGCGAGCCAGCCACCCGTTCAAACACTGGGGCACACTGTACAGAGCAGGAATCAGGGGGGCGGGGGCAGCTGGCCGCAGCCGCTGGCTCGCGCTAAGAAAAGTAAAAGTTGAAAGCCACGCTGAGCGTGCCGGCCAGCACGGAGCGAGCCAGCCACCCGTTCAAACACTGGGGCACACTGTACAGAGCAGGAATCAGGGGGGCGGGGGCAGCTGGCCGCAGCCGCTGGCTCGCGCTAAGAAAAGTAAAAGTTGAAAGCCACGCTGAGCGTGCCGGCCAGCACGGAGCGAGCCAGCCACCCGTTCAAACACTGGGGCACACTGTACAGAGCAGGAATCAGGGGGGCGGGGGCAGCTGGCCGCAGCCGCTGGCTCGCGCTAAGAAAAGTAAAAGTTGAAAGCCACGCTGAGCGTGCCGGCCAGCACGGAGCGAGCCAGCCACCCGTTCAAACACTGGGGCACACTGTACAGAGCAGGAATCAGGGGGGCGGGGGCAGCTGGCCGCAGCCGCTGGCTCGCGCTAAGAAAAGTAAAAGTTGAAAGCCACGCTGAGCGTGCCGGCCAGCACGGAGCGAGCCAGCCACCCGTTCAAACACTGGGGCACACTGTACAGAGCAGGAATCAGGGGGGCGGGGGCAGCTGGCCGCAGCCGCTGGCTCGCGCTAAGAAAAGTAAAAGTTGAAAGCCACGCTGAGCGTGCCGGCCAGCACGGAGCGAGCCAGCCACCCGTTCAAACACTGGGGCACACTGTACAGAGCAGGAATCAGGGGGGCGGGGGCAGCTGGCCGCAGCCGCTGGCTCGCGCTAAGAAAAGTAAAAGTTGAAAGCCACGCTGAGCGTGCCGGCCAGCACGGAGCGAGCCAGCCACCCGTTCAAACACTGGGGCACACTGTACAGAGCAGGAATCAGGGGGGCGGGGGCAGCTGGCCGCAGCCGCTGGCTCGCGCTAAGAAAAGTAAAAGTTGAAAGCCACGCTGAGCGTGCCGGCCAGCACGGAGCGAGCCAGCCACCCGTTCAAACACTGGGGCACACTGTACAGAGCAGGAATCAGGGGGGCGGGGGCAGCTGGCCGCAGCCGCTGGCTCGCGCTAAGAAAAGTAAAAGTTGAAAGCCACGCTGAGCGTGCCGGCCAGCACGGAGCGAGCCAGCCACCCGTTCAAACACTGGGGCACACTGTACAGAGCAGGAATCAGGGGGGCGGGGGCAGCTGGCCGCAGCCGCTGGCTCGCGCTAAGAAAAGTAAAAGTTGAAAGCCACGCTGAGCGTGCCGGCCAGCACGGAGCGAGCCAGCCACCCGTTCAAACACTGGGGCACACTGTACAGAGCAGGAATCAGGGGGGCGGGGGCAGCTGGCCGCAGCCGCTGGCTCGCGCTAAGAAAAGTAAAAGTTGAAAGCCACGCTGAGCGTGCCGGCCAGCACGGAGCGAGCCAGCCACCCGTTCAAACACTGGGGCACACTGTACAGAGCAGGAATCAGGGGGGCGGGGGCAGCTGGCCGCAGCCGCTGGCTCGCGCTAAGAAAAGTAAAAGTTGAAAGCCACGCTGAGCGTGCCGGCCAGCACGGAGCGAGCCAGCCACCCGTTCAAACACTGGGGCACACTGTACAGAGCAGGAATCAGGGGGGCGGGGGCAGCTGGCCGCAGCCGCTGGCTCGCGCTAAGAAAAGTAAAAGTTGAAAGCCACGCTGAGCGTGCCGGCCAGCACGGAGCGAGCCAGCCACCCGTTCAAACACTGGGGCACACTGTACAGAGCAGGAATCAGGGGGGCGGGGGCAGCTGGCCGCAGCCGCTGGCTCGCGCTAAGAAAAGTAAAAGTTGAAAGCCACGCTGAGCGTGCCGGCCAGCACGGAGCGAGCCAGCCACCCGTTCAAACACTGGGGCACACTGTACAGAGCAGGAATCAGGGGGGCGGGGGCAGCTGGCCGCAGCCGCTGGCTCGCGCTAAGAAAAGTAAAAGTTGAAAGCCACGCTGAGCGTGCCGGCCAGCACGGAGCGAGCCAGCCACCCGTTCAAACACTGGGGCACACTGTACAGAGCAGGAATCAGGGGGGCGGGGGCAGCTGGCCGCAGCCGCTGGCTCGCGCTAAGAAAAGTAAAAGTTGAAAGCCACGCTGAGCGTGCCGGCCAGCACGGAGCGAGCCAGCCACCCGTTCAAACACTGGGGCACACTGTACAGAGCAGGAATCAGGGGGGCGGGGGCAGCTGGCCGCAGCCGCTGGCTCGCGCTAAGAAAAGTAAAAGTTGAAAGCCACGCTGAGCGTGCCGGCCAGCACGGAGCGAGCCAGCCACCCGTTCAAACACTGGGGCACACTGTACAGAGCAGGAATCAGGGGGGCGGGGGCAGCTGGCCGCAGCCGCTGGCTCGCGCTAAGAAAAGTAAAAGTTGAAAGCCACGCTGAGCGTGCCGGCCAGCACGGAGCGAGCCAGCCACCCGTTCAAACACTGGGGCACACTGTACAGAGCAGGAATCAGGGGGGCGGGGGCAGCTGGCCGCAGCCGCTGGCTCGCGCTAAGAAAAGTAAAAGTTGAAAGCCACGCTGAGCGTGCCGGCCAGCACGGAGCGAGCCAGCCACCCGTTCAAACACTGGGGCACACTGTACAGAGCAGGAATCAGGGGGGCGGGGGCAGCTGGCCGCAGCCGCTGGCTCGCGCTAAGAAAAGTAAAAGTTGAAAGCCACGCTGAGCGTGCCGGCCAGCACGGAGCGAGCCAGCCACCCGTTCAAACACTGGGGCACACTGTACAGAGCAGGAATCAGGGGGGCGGGGGCAGCTGGCCGCAGCCGCTGGCTCGCGCTAAGAAAAGTAAAAGTTGAAAGCCACGCTGAGCGTGCCGGCCAGCACGGAGCGAGCCAGCCACCCGTTCAAACACTGGGGCACACTGTACAGAGCAGGAATCAGGGGGGCGGGGGCAGCTGGCCGCAGCCGCTGGCTCGCGCTAAGAAAAGTAAAAGTTGAAAGCCACGCTGAGCGTGCCGGCCAGCACGGAGCGAGCCAGCCACCCGTTCAAACACTGGGGCACACTGTACAGAGCAGGAATCAGGGGGGCGGGGGCAGCTGGCCGCAGCCGCTGGCTCGCGCTAAGAAAAGTAAAAGTTGAAAGCCACGCTGAGCGTGCCGGCCAGCACGGAGCGAGCCAGCCACCCGTTCAAACACTGGGGCACACTGTACAGAGCAGGAATCAGGGGGGCGGGGGCAGCTGGCCGCAGCCGCTGGCTCGCGCTAAGAAAAGTAAAAGTTGAAAGCCACGCTGAGCGTGCCGGCCAGCACGGAGCGAGCCAGCCACCCGTTCAAACACTGGGGCACACTGTACAGAGCAGGAATCAGGGGGGCGGGGGCAGCTGGCCGCAGCCGCTGGCTCGCGCTAAGAAAAGTAAAAGTTGAAAGCCACGCTGAGCGTGCCGGCCAGCACGGAGCGAGCCAGCCACCCGTTCAAACACTGGGGCACACTGTACAGAGCAGGAATCAGGGGGGCGGGGGCAGCTGGCCGCAGCCGCTGGCTCGCGCTAAGAAAAGTAAAAGTTGAAAGCCACGCTGAGCGTGCCGGCCAGCACGGAGCGAGCCAGCCACCCGTTCAAACACTGGGGCACACTGTACAGAGCAGGAATCAGGGGGGCGGGGGCAGCTGGCCGCAGCCGCTGGCTCGCGCTAAGAAAAGTAAAAGTTGAAAGCCACGCTGAGCGTGCCGGCCAGCACGGAGCGAGCCAGCCACCCGTTCAAACACTGGGGCACACTGTACAGAGCAGGAATCAGGGGGGCGGGGGCAGCTGGCCGCAGCCGCTGGCTCGCGCTAAGAAAAGTAAAAGTTGAAAGCCACGCTGAGCGTGCCGGCCAGCACGGAGCGAGCCAGCCACCCGTTCAAACACTGGGGCACACTGTACAGAGCAGGAATCAGGGGGCGGGGGCAGCTGGCCGCAGCCGCTGGCTCGCGCTAAGAAAAGTAAAAGTTGAAAGCCACGCTGAGCGTGCCGGCCAGCACGGAGCGAGCCAGCCACCCGTTCAAACACTGGGGCACACTGTACAGAGCAGGAATCAGGGGGGCGGGGGCAGCTGGCCGCAGCCGCTGGCTCGCGCTAAGAAAAGTAAAAGTTGAAAGCCACGCTGAGCGTGCCGGCCAGCACGGAGCGAGCCAGCCACCCGTTCAAACACTGGGGCACACTGTACAGAGCAGGAATCAGGGGGCGGGGGCAGCTGGCCGCAGCCGCTGGCTCGCGCTAAGAAAAGTAAAAGTTGAAAGCCACGCTGAGCGTGCCGGCCAGCACGGAGCGAGCCAGCCACCCGTTCAAACACTGGGGCACACTGTACAGAGCAGGAATCAGGGGGGCGGGGGCAGCTGGCCGCAGCCGCTGGCTCGCGCTAAGAAAAGTAAAAGTTGAAAGCCACGCTGAGCGTGCCGGCCAGCACGGAGCGAGCCAGCCACCCGTTCAAACACTGGGGCACACTGTACAGAGCAGGAATCAGGGGGGCGGGGGCAGCTGGCCGCAGCCGCTGGCTCGCGCTAAGAAAAGTAAAAGTTGAAAGCCACGCTGAGCGTGCCGGCCAGCACGGAGCGAGCCAGCCACCCGTTCAAACACTGGGGCACACTGTACAGAGCAGGAATCAGGGGGGCGGGGGCAGCTGGCCGCAGCCGCTGGCTCGCGCTAAGAAAAGTAAAAGTTGAAAGCCACGCTGAGCGTGCCGGCCAGCACGGAGCGAGCCAGCCACCCGTTCAAACACTGGGGCACACTGTACAGAGCAGGAATCAGGGGGGCGGGGGCAGCTGGCCGCAGCCGCTGGCTCGCGCTAAGAAAAGTAAAAGTTGAAAGCCACGCTGAGCGTGCCGGCCAGCACGGAGCGAGCCAGCCACCCGTTCAAACACTGGGGCACACTGTACAGAGCAGGAATCAGGGGGGCGGGGGCAGCTGGCCGCAGCCGCTGGCTCGCGCTAAGAAAAGTAAAAGTTGAAAGCCACGCTGAGCGTGCCGGCCAGCACGGAGCGAGCCAGCCACCCGTTCAAACACTGGGGCACACTGTACAGAGCAGGAATCAGGGGGCGGGGGCAGCTGGCCGCAGCCGCTGGCTCGCGCTAAGAAAAGTAAAAGTTGAAAGCCACGCTGAGCGTGCCGGCCAGCACGGAGCGAGCCAGCCACCCGTTCAAACACTGGGGCACACTGTACAGAGCAGGAATCAGGGGGGCGGGGGCAGCTGGCCGCAGCCGCTGGCTCGCGCTAAGAAAAGTAAAAGTTGAAAGCCACGCTGAGCGTGCCGGCCAGCACGGAGCGAGCCAGCCACCCGTTCAAACACTGGGGCACACTGTACAGAGCAGGAATCAGGGGGGCGGGGGCAGCTGGCCGCAGCCGCTGGCTCGCGCTAAGAAAAGTAAAAGTTGAAAGCCACGCTGAGCGTGCCGGCCAGCACGGAGCGAGCCAGCCACCCGTTCAAACACTGGGGCACACTGTACAGAGCAGGAATCAGGGGGGCGGGGGCAGCTGGCCGCAGCCGCTGGCTCGCGCTAAGAAAAGTAAAAGTTGAAAGCCACGCTGAGCGTGCCGGCCAGCACGGAGCGAGCCAGCCACCCGTTCAAACACTGGGGCACACTGTACAGAGCAGGAATCAGGGGGCGGGGGCAGCTGGCCGCAGCCGCTGGCTCGCGCTAAGAAAAGTAAAAGTTGAAAGCCACGCTGAGCGTGCCGGCCAGCACGGAGCGAGCCAGCCACCCGTTCAAACACTGGGGCACACTGTACAGAGCAGGAATCAGGGGGGCGGGGGCAGCTGGCCGCAGCCGCTGGCTCGCGCTAAGAAAAGTAAAAGTTGAAAGCCACGCTGAGCGTGCCGGCCAGCACGGAGCGAGCCAGCCACCCGTTCAAACACTGGGGCACACTGTACAGAGCAGGAATCAGGGGGGCGGGGGCAGCTGGCCGCAGCCGCTGGCTCGCGCTAAGAAAAGTAAAAGTTGAAAGCCACGCTGAGCGTGCCGGCCAGCACGGAGCGAGCCAGCCACCCGTTCAAACACTGGGGCACACTGTACAGAGCAGGAATCAGGGGGGCGGGGGCAGCTGGCCGCAGCCGCTGGCTCGCGCTAAGAAAAGTAAAAGTTGAAAGCCACGCTGAGCGTGCCGGCCAGCACGGAGCGAGCCAGCCACCCGTTCAAACACTGGGGCACACTGTACAGAGCAGGAATCAGGGGGGCGGGGGCAGCTGGCCGCAGCCGCTGGCTCGCGCTAAGAAAAGTAAAAGTTGAAAGCCACGCTGAGCGTGCCGGCCAGCACGGAGCGAGCCAGCCACCCGTTCAAACACTGGGGCACACTGTACAGAGCAGGAATCAGGGGGGCGGGGGCAGCTGGCCGCAGCCGCTGGCTCGCGCTAAGAAAAGTAAAAGTTGAAAGCCACGCTGAGCGTGCCGGCCAGCACGGAGCGAGCCAGCCACCCGTTCAAACACTGGGGCACACTGTACAGAGCAGGAATCAGGGGGCGGGGGCAGCTGGCCGCAGCCGCTGGCTCGCGCTAAGAAAAGTAAAAGTTGAAAGCCACGCTGAGCGTGCCGGCCAGCACGGAGCGAGCCAGCCACCCGTTCAAACACTGGGGCACACTGTACAGAGCAGGAATCAGGGGGGCGGGGGCAGCTGGCCGCAGCCGCTGGCTCGCGCTAAGAAAAGTAAAAGTTGAAAGCCACGCTGAGCGTGCCGGCCAGCACGGAGCGAGCCAGCCACCCGTTCAAACACTGGGGCACACTGTACAGAGCAGGAATCAGGGGGGCGGGGGCAGCTGGCCGCAGCCGCTGGCTCGCGCTAAGAAAAGTAAAAGTTGAAAGCCACGCTGAGCGTGCCGGCCAGCACGGAGCGAGCCAGCCACCCGTTCAAACACTGGGGCACACTGTACAGAGCAGGAATCAGGGGGGCGGGGGCAGCTGGCCGCAGCCGCTGGCTCGCGCTAAGAAAAGTAAAAGTTGAAAGCCACGCTGAGCGTGCCGGCCAGCACGGAGCGAGCCAGCCACCCGTTCAAACACTGGGGCACACTGTACAGAGCAGGAATCAGGGGGGCGGGGGCAGCTGGCCGCAGCCGCTGGCTCGCGCTAAGAAAAGTAAAAGTTGAAAGCCACGCTGAGCGTGCCGGCCAGCACGGAGCGAGCCAGCCACCCGTTCAAACACTGGGGCACACTGTACAGAGCAGGAATCAGGGGGGCGGGGGCAGCTGGCCGCAGCCGCTGGCTCGCGCTAAGAAAAGTAAAAGTTGAAAGCCACGCTGAGCGTGCCGGCCAGCACGGAGCGAGCCAGCCACCCGTTCAAACACTGGGGCACACTGTACAGAGCAGGAATCAGGGGGGCGGGGGCAGCTGGCCGCAGCCGCTGGCTCGCGCTAAGAAAAGTAAAAGTTGAAAGCCACGCTGAGCGTGCCGGCCAGCACGGAGCGAGCCAGCCACCCGTTCAAACACTGGGGCACACTGTACAGAGCAGGAATCAGGGGGGCGGGGGCAGCTGGCCGCAGCCGCTGGCTCGCGCTAAGAAAAGTAAAAGTTGAAAGCCACGCTGAGCGTGCCGGCCAGCACGGAGCGAGCCAGCCACCCGTTCAAACACTGGGGCACACTGTACAGAGCAGGAATCAGGGGGCGGGGGCAGCTGGCCGCAGCCGCTGGCTCGCGCTAAGAAAAGTAAAAGTTGAAAGCCACGCTGAGCGTGCCGGCCAGCACGGAGCGAGCCAGCCACCCGTTCAAACACTGGGGCACACTGTACAGAGCAGGAATCAGGGGGGCGGGGGCAGCTGGCCGCAGCCGCTGGCTCGCGCTAAGAAAAGTAAAAGTTGAAAGCCACGCTGAGCGTGCCGGCCAGCACGGAGCGAGCCAGCCACCCGTTCAAACACTGGGGCACACTGTACAGAGCAGGAATCAGGGGGGCGGGGGCAGCTGGCCGCAGCCGCTGGCTCGCGCTAAGAAAAGTAAAAGTTGAAAGCCACGCTGAGCGTGCCGGCCAGCACGGAGCGAGCCAGCCACCCGTTCAAACACTGGGGCACACTGTACAGAGCAGGAATCAGGGGGGCGGGGGCAGCTGGCCGCAGCCGCTGGCTCGCGCTAAGAAAAGTAAAAGTTGAAAGCCACGCTGAGCGTGCCGGCCAGCACGGAGCGAGCCAGCCACCCGTTCAAACACTGGGGCACACTGTACAGAGCAGGAATCAGGGGGGCGGGGGCAGCTGGCCGCAGCCGCTGGCTCGCGCTAAGAAAAGTAAAAGTTGAAAGCCACGCTGAGCGTGCCGGCCAGCACGGAGCGAGCCAGCCACCCGTTCAAACACTGGGGCACACTGTACAGAGCAGGAATCAGGGGGGCGGGGGCAGCTGGCCGCAGCCGCTGGCTCGCGCTAAGAAAAGTAAAAGTTGAAAGCCACGCTGAGCGTGCCGGCCAGCACGGAGCGAGCCAGCCACCCGTTCAAACACTGGGGCACACTGTACAGAGCAGGAATCAGGGGGGCGGGGGCAGCTGGCCGCAGCCGCTGGCTCGCGCTAAGAAAAGTAAAAGTTGAAAGCCACGCTGAGCGTGCCGGCCAGCACGGAGCGAGCCAGCCACCCGTTCAAACACTGGGGCACACTGTACAGAGCAGGAATCAGGGGGGCGGGGGCAGCTGGCCGCAGCCGCTGGCTCGCGCTAAGAAAAGTAAAAGTTGAAAGCCACGCTGAGCGTGCCGGCCAGCACGGAGCGAGCCAGCCACCCGTTCAAACACTGGGGCACACTGTACAGAGCAGGAATCAGGGGGGCGGGGGCAGCTGGCCGCAGCCGCTGGCTCGCGCTAAGAAAAGTAAAAGTTGAAAGCCACGCTGAGCGTGCCGGCCAGCACGGAGCGAGCCAGCCACCCGTTCAAACACTGGGGCACACTGTACAGAGCAGGAATCAGGGGGGCGGGGGCAGCTGGCCGCAGCCGCTGGCTCGCGCTAAGAAAAGTAAAAGTTGAAAGCCACGCTGAGCGTGCCGGCCAGCACGGAGCGAGCCAGCCACCCGTTCAAACACTGGGGCACACTGTACAGAGCAGGAATCAGGGGGGCGGGGGCAGCTGGCCGCAGCCGCTGGCTCGCGCTAAGAAAAGTAAAAGTTGAAAGCCACGCTGAGCGTGCCGGCCAGCACGGAGCGAGCCAGCCACCCGTTCAAACACTGGGGCACACTGTACAGAGCAGGAATCAGGGGGCGGGGGCAGCTGGCCGCAGCCGCTGGCTCGCGCTAAGAAAAGTAAAAGTTGAAAGCCACGCTGAGCGTGCCGGCCAGCACGGAGCGAGCCAGCCACCCGTTCAAACACTGGGGCACACTGTACAGAGCAGGAATCAGGGGGGCGGGGGCAGCTGGCCGCAGCCGCTGGCTCGCGCTAAGAAAAGTAAAAGTTGAAAGCCACGCTGAGCGTGCCGGCCAGCACGGAGCGAGCCAGCCACCCGTTCAAACACTGGGGCACACTGTACAGAGCAGGAATCAGGGGGGCGGGGGCAGCTGGCCGCAGCCGCTGGCTCGCGCTAAGAAAAGTAAAAGTTGAAAGCCACGCTGAGCGTGCCGGCCAGCACGGAGCGAGCCAGCCACCCGTTCAAACACTGGGGCACACTGTACAGAGCAGGAATCAGGGGGGCGGGGGCAGCTGGCCGCAGCCGCTGGCTCGCGCTAAGAAAAGTAAAAGTTGAAAGCCACGCTGAGCGTGCCGGCCAGCACGGAGCGAGCCAGCCACCCGTTCAAACACTGGGGCACACTGTACAGAGCAGGAATCAGGGGGGCGGGGGCAGCTGGCCGCAGCCGCTGGCTCGCGCTAAGAAAAGTAAAAGTTGAAAGCCACGCTGAGCGTGCCGGCCAGCACGGAGCGAGCCAGCCACCCGTTCAAACACTGGGGCACACTGTACAGAGCAGGAATCAGGGGGGCGGGGGCAGCTGGCCGCAGCCGCTGGCTCGCGCTAAGAAAAGTAAAAGTTGAAAGCCACGCTGAGCGTGCCGGCCAGCACGGAGCGAGCCAGCCACCCGTTCAAACACTGGGGCACACTGTACAGAGCAGGAATCAGGGGGGCGGGGGCAGCTGGCCGCAGCCGCTGGCTCGCGCTAAGAAAAGTAAAAGTTGAAAGCCACGCTGAGCGTGCCGGCCAGCACGGAGCGAGCCAGCCACCCGTTCAAACACTGGGGCACACTGTACAGAGCAGGAATCAGGGGGGCGGGGGCAGCTGGCCGCAGCCGCTGGCTCGCGCTAAGAAAAGTAAAAGTTGAAAGCCACGCTGAGCGTGCCGGCCAGCACGGAGCGAGCCAGCCACCCGTTCAAACACTGGGGCACACTGTACAGAGCAGGAATCAGGGGGGCGGGGGCAGCTGGCCGCAGCCGCTGGCTCGCGCTAAGAAAAGTAAAAGTTGAAAGCCACGCTGAGCGTGCCGGCCAGCACGGAGCGAGCCAGCCACCCGTTCAAACACTGGGGCACACTGTACAGAGCAGGAATCAGGGGGGCGGGGGCAGCTGGCCGCAGCCGCTGGCTCGCGCTAAGAAAAGTAAAAGTTGAAAGCCACGCTGAGCGTGCCGGCCAGCACGGAGCGAGCCAGCCACCCGTTCAAACACTGGGGCACACTGTACAGAGCAGGAATCAGGGGGCGGGGGCAGCTGGCCGCAGCCGCTGGCTCGCGCTAAGAAAAGTAAAAGTTGAAAGCCACGCTGAGCGTGCCGGCCAGCACGGAGCGAGCCAGCCACCCGTTCAAACACTGGGGCACACTGTACAGAGCAGGAATCAGGGGGCGGGGGCAGCTGGCCGCAGCCGCTGGCTCGCGCTAAGAAAAGTAAAAGTTGAAAGCCACGCTGAGCGTGCCGGCCAGCACGGAGCGAGCCAGCCACCCGTTCAAACACTGGGGCACACTGTACAGAGCAGGAATCAGGGGGCGGGGGCAGCTGGCCGCAGCCGCTGGCTCGCGCTAAGAAAAGTAAAAGTTGAAAGCCACGCTGAGCGTGCCGGCCAGCACGGAGCGAGCCAGCCACCCGTTCAAACACTGGGGCACACTGTACAGAGCAGGAATCAGGGGGCGGGGGCAGCTGGCCGCAGCCGCTGGCTCGCGCTAAGAAAAGTAAAAGTTGAAAGCCACGCTGAGCAGTGCCGGCCAGCACGGAGCGAGCCAGCCACCCGTTCAAACACTGGGGCACACTGTACAGAGCAGGAATCAGGGGGGCGGGGGCAGCTGGCCGCAGCCGCTGGCTCGCGCTAAGAAAAGTAAAAGTTGAAAGCCACGCTGAGCGTGCCGGCCAGCACGGAGCGAGCCAGCCACCCGTTCAAACACTGGGGCACACTGTACAGAGCAGGAATCAGGGGGCGGGGGCAGCTGGCCGCAGCCGCTGGCTCGCGCTAAGAAAAGTAAAAGTTGAAAGCCACGCTGAGCAGCCGGCCAGCACGGAGCGAGCCAGCCACCCGTTCAAACACTGGGGCACACTGTACAGAGCAGGAATCAGGGGGGCGGGGGCAGCTGGCCGCAGCCGCTGGCTCGCGCTAAGAAAAGTAAAAGTTGAAAGCCACGCTGAGCGGCCGGCCAGCACGGAGCGAGCCAGCCACCCGTTCAAACACTGGGGCACACTGTACAGAGCAGGAATCAGGGGGGCGGGGGCAGCTGGCCGCAGCCGCTGGCTCGCGCTAAGAAAAGTAAAAGTTGAAAGCCACGCTGAGCGTGCCGGCCAGCACGGAGCGAGCCAGCCACCCGTTCAAACACTGGGGCACACTGTACAGAGCAGGAATCAGGGGGCGGGGGCAGCTGGCCGCAGCCGCTGGCTCGCGCTAAGAAAAGTAAAAGTTGAAAGCCACGCTGAGCGTGCCGGCCAGCACGGAGCGAGCCAGCCACCCGTTCAAACACTGGGGCACACTGTACAGAGCAGGAATCAGGGGGCGGGGGCAGCTGGCCGCAGCCGCTGGCTCGCGCTAAGAAAAGTAAAAGTTGAAAGCCACGCTGAGCGTGCCGGCCAGCACGGAGCGAGCCAGCCACCCGTTCAAACACTGGGGCACACTGTACAGAGCAGGAATCAGGGGGCGGGGGCAGCTGGCCGCAGCCGCTGGCTCGCGCTAAGAAAAGTAAAAGTTGAAAGCCACGCTGAGCGTGCCGGCCAGCACGGAGCGAGCCAGCCACCCGTTCAAACACTGGGGCACACTGTACAGAGCAGGAATCAGGGGGGCGGGGGCAGCTGGCCGCAGCCGCTGGCTCGCGCTAAGAAAAGTAAAAGTTGAAAGCCACGCTGAGCGTGCCGGCCAGCACGGAGCGAGCCAGCCACCCGTTCAAACACTGGGGCACACTGTACAGAGCAGGAATCAGGGGGCGGGGGCAGCTGGCCGCAGCCGCTGGCTCGCGCTAAGAAAAGTAAAAGTTGAAAGCCACGCTGAGCGTGCCGGCCAGCACGGAGCGAGCCAGCCACCCGTTCAAACACTGGGGCACACTGTACAGAGCAGGAATCAGGGGGGCGGGGGCAGCTGGCCGCAGCCGCTGGCTCGCGCTAAGAAAAGTAAAAGTTGAAAGCCACGCTGAGCGTGCCGGCCAGCACGGAGCGAGCCAGCCACCCGTTCAAACACTGGGGCACACTGTACAGAGCAGGAATCAGGGGGGCGGGGCAGCTGGCCGCAGCCGCTGGCTCGCGCTAAGAAAAGTAAAAGTTGAAAGCCACGCTGAGCGTGCCGGCCAGCACGGAGCGAGCCAGCCACCCGTTCAAACACTGGGCACACTGTACAGAGCAGGAATCAGGGGGGCGGGGGCAGCTGGCCGCAGCCGCTGGCTCGCGCTAAGAAAAGTAAAAGTTGAAAGCCACGCTGAGCGTGCCGGCCAGCACGGAGCGAGCCAGCCACCCGTTCAAACACTGGGGCACACTGTACAGAGCAGGAATCAGGGGGGCGGGGGCAGCTGGCCGCAGCCGCTGGCTCGCGCTAAGAAAGTAAAAGTTGAAAGCCACGCTGAGCGTGCCGGCCAGCACGGAGCGAGCCAGCCACCCGTTCAAACACTGGGGCACACTGTACAGAGCAGGAATCAGGGGGCGGGGCAGCTGGCCGCAGCCGCTGGCTCGCGCTAAGAAAAGTAAAAGTTGAAAGCCACGCTGAGCGTGCCGGCCAGCACGGAGCGAGCCAGCCACCCGTTCAAACACTGGGGCACACTGTACAGAGCAGGAATCAGGGGGCGGGGGCAGCTGGCCGCAGCCGCTGGCTCGCGCTAAGAAAAGTAAAAGTTGAAAGCCACGCTGAGCGTGCCGGCCAGCACGGAGCGAGCCAGCCACCCGTTCAAACACTGGGGCACACTGTACAGAGCAGGAATCAGGGGGGCGGGGGCAGCTGGCCGCAGCCGCTGGCTCGCGCTAAGAAAAGTAAAAGTTGAAAGCCACGCTGAGCGTGCCGGCCAGCACGGAGCGAGCCAGCCACCCGTTCAAACACTGGGGCACACTGTACAGAGCAGGAATCAGGGGGGCGGGGCAGCTGGCCGCAGCCGCTGGCTCGCGCTAAGAAAAGTAAAAGTTGAAAGCCACGCTGAGCGTGCCGGCCAGCACGGAGCGAGCCAGCCACCCGTTCAAACACTGGGGCACACTGTACAGAGCAGGAATCAGGGGGGCGGGGGCAGCTGGCCGCAGCCGCTGGCTCGCGCTAAGAAAAGTAAAAGTTGAAAGCCACGCTGAGCGTGCCGGCCAGCACGGAGCGAGCCAGCCACCCGTTCAAACACTGGGGCACACTGTACAGAGCAGGAATCAGGGGCGGGGGCAGCTGGCCGCAGCCGCTGGCTCGCGCTAAGAAAAGTAAAAGTTGAAAGCCACGCTGAGCGTGCCGGCCAGCACGGAGCGAGCCAGCCACCCGTTCAAACACTGGGGCACACTGTACAGAGCAGGAATCAGGGGGCGGGGGCAGCTGGCCGCAGCCGCTGGCTCGCGCTAAGAAAGTAAAAGTTGAAAGCCACGCTGAGCGTGCCGGCCAGCACGGAGCGAGCCAGCCACCCGTTCAAACACTGGGGCACACTGTACAGAGCAGGAATCAGGGGGCGGGGGCAGCTGGCCGCAGCCGCTGGCTCGCGCTAAGAAAAGTAAAAGTTGAAAGCCACGCTGAGCGGCCGGCCAGCACGGAGCGAGCCAGCCACCCGTTCAAACACTGGGGCACACTGTACAGAGCAGGAATCAGGGGGGCGGGGGCAGCTGGCCGCAGCCGCTGGCTCGCGCTAAGAAAAGTAAAAGTTGAAAGCCACGCTGAGCAGGCCGGCCAGCACGGAGCGAGCCAGCCACCCGTTCAAACACTGGGCACACTGTACAGAGCAGGAATCAGGGGGCGGGGGCAGCTGGCCGCAGCCGCTGGCTCGCGCTAAGAAAGTAAAAGTTGAAAGCCACGCTGAGCGTGCCGGCCAGCACGGAGCGAGCCAGCCACCCGTTCAAACACTGGGGCACACTGTACAGAGCAGGAATCAGGGGGCGGGGCAGCTGGCCGCAGCCGCTGGCTCGCGCTAAGAAAAGTAAAAGTTGAAAGCCACGCTGAGCAGGCCGGCCAGCACGGAGCGAGCCAGCCACCCGTTCAAACACTGGGCACACTGTACAGAGCAGGAATCAGGGGGGCGGGGCAGCTGGCCGCAGCCGCTGGCTCGCGCTAAGAAAAGTAAAAGTTGAAAGCCACGCTGAGCGGCCGGCCAGCACGGAGCGAGCCAGCCACCCGTTCAAACACTGGGGCACACTGTACAGAGCAGGAATCAGGGGGGCGGGGGCAGCTGGCCGCAGCCGCTGGCTCGCGCTAAGAAAGTAAAAGTTGAAAGCCACGCTGAGCGTGCCGGCCAGCACGGAGCGAGCCAGCCACCCGTTCAAACACTGGGGCACACTGTACAGAGCAGGAATCAGGGGGCGGGGGCAGCTGGCCGCAGCCGCTGGCTCGCGCTAAGAAAAGTAAAAGTTGAAAGCCACGCTGAGCAGGCCGGCCAGCACGGAGCGAGCCAGCCACCCGTTCAAACACTGGGGCACACTGTACAGAGCAGGAATCAGGGGGCGGGGCAGCTGGCCGCAGCCGCTGGCTCGCGCTAAGAAAAGTAAAAGTTGAAAGCCACGCTGAGCAGGCCGGCCAGCACGGAGCGAGCCAGCCACCCGTTCAAACACTGGGGCACACTGTACAGAGCAGGAATCAGGGGGGCGGGGGCAGCTGGCCGCAGCCGCTGGCTCGCGCTAAGAAAGTAAAAGTTGAAAGCCACGCTGAGCGTGCCGGCCAGCACGGAGCGAGCCAGCCACCCGTTCAAACACTGGGGCACACTGTACAGAGCAGGAATCAGGGGGCGGGGGCAGCTGGCCGCAGCCGCTGGCTCGCGCTAAGAAAAGTAAAAGTTGAAAGCCACGCTGAGCAGCCGGCCAGCACGGAGCGAGCCAGCCACCCGTTCAAACACTGGGGCACACTGTACAGAGCAGAATCAGGGGGCGGGGCAGCTGGCCGCAGCCGCTGGCTCGCGCTAAGAAAAGTAAAAGTTGAAAGCCACGCTGAGCGTGCCGGCCAGCACGGAGCGAGCCAGCCACCCGTTCAAACACTGGGGCACACTGTACAGAGCAGGAATCAGGGGGCGGGGGCAGCTGGCCGCAGCCGCTGGCTCGCGCTAAGAAAGTAAAAGTTGAAAGCCACGCTGAGCAGCCGGCCAGCACGGAGCGAGCCAGCCACCCGTTCAAACACTGGGGCACACTGTACAGAGCAGAATCAGGGGGCGGGGCAGCTGGCCGCAGCCGCTGGCTCGCGCTAAGAAAAGTAAAAGTTGAAAGCCACGCTGAGCGGCCGGCCAGCACGGAGCGAGCCAGCCACCCGTTCAAACACTGGGCACACTGTACAGAGCAGGAATCAGGGGGGCGGGGGCAGCTGGCCGCAGCCGCTGGCTCGCGCTAAGAAAAGTAAAGTTGAAAGCCACGCTGAGCAGCCGGCCAGCACGGAGCGAGCCAGCCACCCGTTCAAACACTGGGCACACTGTACAGAGCAGGAATCAGGGGGCGGGGGCAGCTGGCCGCAGCCGCTGGCTCGCGCTAAGAAAAGTAAAAGTTGAAAGCCACGCTGAGCGTGCCGGCCAGCACGGAGCGAGCCAGCCACCCGTTCAAACACTGGGGCACACTGTACAGAGCAGGAATCAGGGGGCGGGGGCAGCTGGCCGCAGCCGCTGGCTCGCGCTAAGAAAAGTAAAGTTGAAAGCCACGCTGAGCGTGCCGGCCAGCACGGAGCGAGCCAGCCACCCGTTCAAACACTGGGGCACACTGTACAGAGCAGGAATCAGGGGGGCGGGGCAGCTGGCCGCAGCCGCTGGCTCGCGCTAAGAAAAGTAAAAGTTGAAAGCCACGCTGAGCAGCCGGCCAGCACGGAGCGAGCCAGCCACCCGTTCAAACACTGGGGCACACTGTACAGAGCAGGAATCAGGGGGGCGGGGGCAGCTGGCCGCAGCCGCTGGCTCGCGCTAAGAAAAGTAAAAGTTTCAAAGCCACTGAGCAGGCCGGCCAGCACGGAGCGAGCCAGCCACCCGTTCAAACACTGGGCACACTGTACAGAGCAGGAATCAGGGGGGCGGGGCAGCTGGCCGCAGCCGCTGGCTCGCGCTAAGAAAAGTAAAAGTTGAAAGCCACGCTGAGCATGCCGGCCAGCACGGAGCGAGCCAGCCACCCGTTCAAACACTGGG